>PVKM010006685.1:0-43182 GCA_004027735.1 Carollia perspicillata
AACTCTAGGCTAGAATTTTCCCTCTTGATGCTTAGACACAGAGAGTTGGCATCATTGATACTGTGACCCAGAAGCCTGAGACAGTCTGTGGGCCCTTTTTTTGCTCATCCCCAGCCCTGGGTTTCTCTGCAGCAAATATTTGCAGCTCGTTACCATGTCCTGCCCACCTGTCTTATGTGGGCAGTCTTACCTCCGGCTCCCCCATATTGGGCCTGCTGACCACAGGGCTCCTTGGAAAGTCTTTGGTCTTTGGGCCAGCCTGACCCCACACCAAGAGCCACCTGCCTGGCTAGGCCTCGCCTGTCCCTGGATCGCCAAGTCAGCCTCTTTCCCGGTCTGCGGCTGCCGTCTCTGCTTCACAGTCACCAAAGGAACACCCTGGTACTCAGGCTCAGGTCCCTGCCTGGCTCAGAACAGCTGGGGGCTCCCCAATCCCAAGACAGGAAGGGAGCTTTGCTTCTTGAGGGCCTCTGCTCCAGGCACCCCAAACAGCCTCTTGATAGCCCCACACTAGTCTCACTAGACCCTCGGGTACGTGCAGCTCCTGCTCCCCTGCAACCCCACTTATCCGTGGCCTGTGGCCTTGCTGCCCCTGCCGCCTGGGGGGCTAGGTCCCACGCACTCATTCATTGGCCATGGACCTGCAGTTCTGTTCCCTCTTCCACAAAGCAAGGGTGATAACTGCAGTCTCTAACCCGTCCAGGTTGTGGTGAGGATCGGGAGGCTGTGCATGCGCAAAAGCGCCTAGCACGCTGCCGGGCCCACGGCAGTGTGGAATGATCGGGCGGCGCTCCTCCCAGAGGGTACTTATCCCTCTGTCATTCGCCCAGAAAGGCTGTTCTGAGCTCCAACCGGTGGCCAAGCATTATGCTAGGGTCCCTAGCCAGAGTCTCTGCGGCCACCCAACAGAGGAGATGGGCACCGGGGTGCCCAATAACACGGCGCAGTCACAGCTACGGGAGCCCAGGAGGGGGGCCTGAACCCCCACGTCTCAGAGGCCACACTGAGTCACAGAGGATAAGTTAGGAGTTGGACAGTAGGGCAGGGAAGGGAGGACCAGCGTGGGCAAAGGCACAAGGTGCCTAGAGTGAGTCTGCACCGCTGTGGCCTGTGAGTGGGACAGGGGTCTTGTTCCGAGGGCCTGCACTGCCCAGTGAAGGAGCCCCAGGGCTGACGGCCAGGGAAGGGCTTCATCAGGGGAGGAGAACAGTTGGATCTGTGTGCGAGAAAAATCCTCGGGCGAGTGGGGGCTGGGTGGGATGGGGACAGGGGCAAGCAGGCGTAGAAGAGGCCCACAGTGCAGGGACGTGGGAGGAGCCTGGGACAACGATCCAGGCCAGGCAGCTGGTCGAGAACTGAGTGGGGAAAGGGTGGTGGGGCTGGCAAGGAGGAAGTGAGCCGGGGAGTGACTTAGGGGAGGAAGAGACCGGAAGACATCTGGCACGCAGGAAATGTTCCTGAGTTACTAACCCACTGCTGACTCAGGCAAGCCCCTCCCTCTCTAGGCTTTAGATTTCTGGGAGGTGCAATGGGCCAGAAGAGCCCCGAGGCACTCCCTGCTCACACATCCTGTAGCTCTGTCAAGCACAGCAAGTGGCCTTCCTGGCTTCTGGAGGAGGGGGAGCGGAGCCCACCCCACCCCATTCCTTCTAAGAGCCTTATCATCAGAGATAGGGCCCCAGCACCAAGGCCAAGTAGGACATGGGGTCTTACCCACCTAGGTAAGAGGCAGGTAGCCCCGCCCCTGAGGCTGGATGCACAGAGCTGCAGCGCCACCTACTGTCCACCTGGGAAGAGGCTGCCAGTCCCTGGAGCCTGGCTCTGACCTATCAAGTCCCAGAGGACTGAAGCATGCATGTAGCAAGGGGTTCCTACTGGACTGTCTACCCTGGTTTCCCCTCCCCCCGTGTCTCTCCAGGTGGACGACTGAACACAGGAATGCCTCTGTGTCCATCCCTTGCTCTTCCTAGGCTCTGAGGTCCTTGAGAAACAGACGGTGTGTGACCCATTGCTTCCCAGTTTAGGATGTGGCAGTGTTACATTAACTAGCATTTGTTAAGCATCTACTATGTGCCGTTGTACTAGATGCTTTCTCATGCCTTACCTCATTGCGGTGACTCAGTTTACCTGTGATGAACACAGGAGCCTTGCCCACTTTGCTCTGGCTCATCCCGTCAGCCCAAATTCCCTACCAGTAGTGGGCTGCATGACCATGGTGGCTCACCTGATTTTCACCTGGTCCAAGAGAAGGGTGCAATCAGCTGGGACCTACTCAAATCCCACAGCCCTGCTCACGCATCTCACTCTACTGTTCCCAAGATGCTCACCTCCCGTTCCCTGATACCTGAGGCCCCTCCTCCAAGCCAGGTCCTTGTCAGTCTGTTACCTCAGATCTGCTTCTCTGGACTTGTCTTCTAGGTGTCTCTGCCTCCTAAGGAAAGCCAGACCCAATCCCACTGGACTCCAAGCCTCACTAGAAGACGGGCCCCAGGTCTGGTCTCTGGAGGTCTGTAGGAAGGCGATACTCTTGCTCTCCTTTAGGGTGGCCCTAGGAGGAAGCCAGACTCAATGGCTAAAGGGAGGAGGTTGAGGTAGCCTGGATATAGTAGGCACTGCTCTCCCACGGTGTTCAGGGCTTTCTGGAAGCTGTGGTGCACTACGGGGAACTAGATGGCTGACGGGCAGCCAGGGGAACTTCAAGGGCCATTCTGCCCACTCCCTGCTGTCCAAGGTGGACAAGGGGTCCTGACTTGCCTGAAGTCACGTAGGAAGTCCACAGTGGGCCCATGCCTTCTTATCCCTGACCTTAAAATCTTTGTTTCCCTACTTTATACTTCTGTCCAAAAGCCCCAGAGAAGTTTCAGGAGACACTCTAGAGGCCCTTGTATGATTTCCAGGCTGACCAAATCTAGTGGGCTCGCTTGCTGAGCACACATCATATGCCAAGGGAGAGGTTATTATACCCATTGTACAGATGACAAAAAGTGAGGCCCCAAGCTGTGAATGACTTTCCCAAGTCACAGAGCAAGCCTGTGGTAGAGCCAGGATTCTATACATGATCTTAACCACCATGCTGGGCTCCCTTGAAGACTGATGCACACAGATGAATTCTAAAACAGTACAAGACAGCAGATGTGCAATATAAGCTTTGACATCTAAGACCCATAAGGGAACCAGGGAGGCTTCCTAGACAGGGTAGGGTGGGGCGCTGTGAAACTCGGATCCCAGCTGGAAGGATAGGGAAGAAGGAGGGTTTCCCAGGACGGACATGTAGTAGGAGGAAGCACCATCTTCCTCCCCCTTGCTTCATTTGGGAAAGGCGGGGCCCCCCACCCACTGCCACACCCAGTCTCCCATGGAGCCCGCCCATTTAACTCGGAAATCTCCAGCGCTTCCACTTTCCTCCGTTCCCCTGGCGGCTACCTCAGCCCAGGCACCACGACCTCCACGCACAGACTCCTCGCCACGTCCCCGAAAAGCCTCTGTGACTCCAAAGCCAAGCCGGAGCGCTCGTTCTGAAAAGCAGATGCATCAAACCTCGGTTCTCGAACATCTTGGTTCTTGGACAGTTTGGCTCTCGACCAAGTTGTTCGTGGAGAAAACTGTATCGGTTGTCTGACAAAACTTCAGGTCTCAATTCTCTACCCAACAACGCTTTCGGGCTAACGCCTATATGGTCAGTCACACATTTCCCAGGTGACAAAGACTTGGCTTTCAAACAAATCACTTCTCGAACAGTTTTCTGGAATGAATTAAGTTGGAGAACCCAGGTTCCACTGTAATCTGGCCGTGTTGAGCCTCCTGTTTAGAACACTATGGTGCCTGCCCTGAGTGGCTCACAAGGCCCTGCTTGGATTGACCCTTGTTATGCTCTCCAGGCCCATCTTGTGACGCTTCACCTTGAACTCTCAGTGACACAATACTGGTAATTTCCCCAAATGCCACCTTCTTGACCTTTTGCATATGCTGCTCCCTCAGTCCTTGGTATTCTTTCATCTTCCAGAGCTTAAATATCTCCAGGAAGCCTTTCCTGACCCTTAGGCGAGTGGGAGGGGGAGCCCCCTGCAGATCCCTCTCCTAACCACTCTCCCCTAAGTCTGTGTCCCTCAGCAGCCGGCGACCCCTGCACGCGGAGCACCGGGCTCTGGCTCCGGGGTCAGCCACTTGGTCCTGGACCGAGCATGCACCCTTCGGGCTGCACCTGGAGAGCTGAGGCGCTGACTCGTCTCCTGGTTTCTCTGTGTTCGGTTTTGCGCAGGGGGAAGTGGGTCAAGGCCCGAAACACCCTACGAAGTCAGTTTCCTCCCACTTTTGGGCCCGGAATATTTGTGGCCTTCCGGGGGGTGCAGGGGAGCCAGCGAGGATGGAGTGGGGGCCCGGCTGCGACGCGCACTGGGGTCCTCCGCATGCTGGGTGTCAGCGCGTGAGGAAAGCAGCCCAGATCCTTCAGTCTCAGGGCGTGACTGCAGCTGATTAGGAGGCACCTGCAGCCTGGAAGCGACAGTGAACCTCCAGTGGTTTCCTTCCACTCCGGGCTCAGGGCTGGGCTGGGCAGATGGAGGCGGCAGGAGGCCTGGGGAGCAGGCAGGCGTGGAGCTCACCTGCGCTACACCGGTGCATTTCCACCCTCAGCGCCTGGAGAGACCCCGTGCACTTCACTGGCAGTAAACTGGGGCCATCCCTAGCTGGGCAGGGCTGACTCCAGGGTCCTGCTCCACGGTGCTATTTAACATCACTCACGCAGGTGTGTCCAACCTTTTGGCGTCTCTGGGACACACTGGAAGAAGAAGAGTTGCCTTAGGCCACACATTAAATACATGAACACCAGTGAAAACATAAACATCTCATAATATTTTAAGTAAACTTAGGATTTTGTGTTGGGCCACGTTCTTAGCCATCCTGAGCCTGCATGCCGCCCGCGGCTGTGGGTTGGACACCCCGCTAGACCCTGGGCAGCCCACTGTTAGAGGAGCACGGGAATCGCAGGGAACAGTTAAAATGCAGGTTAGGAAGCCCCATCTCCCAGCCATCAGGTAGGTCTAGGATGTGACCCAGTAATGGGCTTTTAAAATCAAGCGGGCAGAAAGGGGAAGGAATTCTGAAGTAATGATTAGTAGTTACAAAATAGTCATGGGATTGTAAAGTTCAACATAGAGAATGTTGTAATAACTATATATCTTGTCAGCTGGGTACTAGACTTATTGGGGTGATCATTTTGTAAATTTTGTAGATGTCTAACCACCATGTTGTACACCTGAAAATAATATACTATCGTAGGTCACCAGTAGTGGAAAAACAAAAAATTATTTAAAAATAAAAAGTGGGGTAAAAAAACCAAGCAGGCAGGCCACACCACACACTGAGAAACATTGGTGAAGAGATATTTTGGAATTGGAAGCCTCTCCTCCACGACGGCCAGGATAAAGCAAGTGTGGACGGGGTGGGGAAGCAGAGAGCGTGGACTTGGAGCGGGCAGACTTGAATGCTGTAACCAACGTTTACTGCTGGGCGATCAGGAGCTGGCAATCGACCTCTCTGTGCCTCGATTTCCTCTTGCCTCCAGGGGGGATAACATGCAGCCCACAGGGGTCTATAGTATCAAAGAGATCTGTGTCACAGTCCTTTGCAAACTAAACACCGCCATCATTATTACTCGCTGTCACTGCCACCCCCCTGGGCAAGGGGAGAAGCCAGCCTGAGGTGGTGATGAGCTCAGGCGCCCCTCCCCTGTGAAGCCTGCCCTGGTCCAGTCCCTCGGGATGACGCCCTCCCTCTGGACTGCACACCACTCGACGTCTGTACCTCTATTTGGTTCTCCTCTCCTGTGCCTCGGCCTGACTCAGCCGCACCTGAACCATCTCTTTCATCAGAGTGTGAGCTCCTCCCTTGGCTCTCCTCAGGTTGGCGGTGATGCCAGAGGGGCTGGGTGGGGGAGACAGACCTGAGCTCGAGTCTCAGTCCAGTCAGTCATTAGCTGTGGGGTCGTGGTCTGTGGATCCACGTCTCTGAGCCTCTAGAGCTGTGAAGTGTAGAGGTTTCAGCGGAATCCTGCCTGTAAGGCTCTGTGATGTCTCTCACTCAGAAGGCCCGACTCGGGTAAAGCAGGATGCACGTGTGGGAGCCTGAGGGAGGCATCACGCGGTGGCTTTGACCTGGGCTGTTAGCATCAGGAAAGGCCTGAAAAGGTAAAGAACTGGTGGGGACGGCCCTGTAGGCGCTCTTCCGCCTTTGGGTTACCCTCTCTGCTTATTTCTAGAAACTGGCAGCAGAGAACTCCCACTCTAAAATGTGTTGTGTTCATTTAAAAATCAAAATAGGATAAAGACAGCAGGAGTTGAACACACATGGCGGTCTTTCTGGAAACCAACTAAAACAACAGTAGAGGGATTTATCAAAATATCGGAAACCAGAAGCAACAAAGAATGATAACTAATTGAATACCAAACAGTAGAGGGTTGAAGGACGGCCCAGTTGACACTGTGAAACCCCAAGGGTTCAGGAATTGGCTGCACTGGGTACTTCTGGAAACTGGGTGGAGAGGCTTAAAAACAGGAAAATTGGCGGCAAATTTATTTAAGAAGCAATCAGACTCCCAGACACCCTCACCTGGTAGAATACTAAAGGTTTATTCTCAGGAGAATTAGCAGAGGGTCTGTATTCTGTGGGCACTCTGACACCGGGAATCAAGTGCACGCGTAGGGACTCAGTACCGAGGCCTCTAGCCTCTTCTCTCCCCTCAGCTACCCAGACCGGCTGCCGGGATCGCCCCTTCCATGCAGGAGATTGCAGGGGCTTTTCTCTTGACCAGCTCAACAGAAAAGGCATGGGATGGCCGGGCCAACCAGATCCACGTACCCACAGATCACCAAGTCTGTGTTTTAGTGTCTCTTTCTTAAATTTGAACAGACAGCGGAGGATGAGTCAACATTTGAGGAAAACCTCTAATAAGAAAGACATAGGTTAAAACAAACATCAGGGAAGAAAGGGGACTTAGAAGATAGCGACTAAGAAGAAGACAAGAGAAAACTATTATTAATGTCCTAGGAGATCGGGCGTTGCATCCACGAGCAAGAACGGGGTGCTACAAAAAAGAAGCCTCCTGGAAATTAAATATATGATAGCAGAAAGTGAAAAACTCAAAAGAATATTTGGAATATAAGTTCCAGAAACAGAGCAAGAAGGCTAGAGACATAGGAAACGGAAAAGACAAGATAATTAGAGGGCCAATCAAAGGAGCCCGACATGTCAGTGACAGGAGTTCTAGAAAGCGGGACTGGAGAAGGGACTGGAGAAGATGCCCTAGAGCTGACGCACTTGAGTTTCATTGGAAATGACCCACCGAGGACTCTGCACAATGGGCGGAAGTAGACTGGTACCACGACACCAACGTTTCAGAACCCTAAGAACCAAGGGATCACAAAAGCTTCCAGGCGGAAGGGAAAAGAAGCAGGCTTCAGGGAAAGAATGAAGAATCACATGGGTATTGGATTCATCAAGAGCAAGATGGGAACTAGGAGACAATGGCAAGGAGCCTTCAGAATCCCGAAGGGCATTATTTCCATCCCAGAATTCTCTACCCGGCCAAGTGATTACCAAGGGTGAAGACAGAATAAAGACATATTTAGTCTTGTAAGGTCTCTTTGCACGCTTTCTCGGGAAGCTGCTGGAGGATGTGCTCCAGCAGAAATAAGCGAGTGGACCGAGAAAGAGGAGGACGCAGCGTCTGCGGAAGAGCGGATGCCACAAAGGAGGGCGGAGGGATCTCGAGGCCAAGGTCTGCAGCGGAAAGCGACCAATCCTGACGGAACAGGAGGGAGGCTCCAGGAGAGATTCTTCAGGGAAGATGAAATTAATAGACCATCCAATGCATTTAAACATATTAAAGAGGGGATTACATAACTGGAATTGTTGTGCAGGAAAGCAAAAGTAATCAGAGACTGTTACCTGGCCTACTGTGAACAGCATTTGTATGGACTAATAATGCAAACAGTAAATCTCTTCCAACCAGACTTTCCATGTTATTAAGCTGGGAAGATGTTGGGGGACACCAAATGGACATGTGGGTGTGCAAAGAGCAAGGGGGAGAGAGAGAGATCTAAAATTAAAAAATCAAGAAGTAGCACTATAAGCAAATAATTTAGAGTTGAAAGCCGTTGCCTCTGTAGAGTGGTTGTGTGTGCGTGTGTATGCTTTCCATTACAAGCCTTGAAAACTTTTTAAACCGCGCACGTACAGCTGAAGTTGTTTTTCGAAAAAAATTAAGTAACGACAAGCCCTGAAGCCAAGGCCACTAGCGGCAGGCGGACATTTTTCGCAGAAGGCTTAGCCTAACACTGACTGAATCTAAAACGTTAGCAGGAGAGGAAGATTCTGTGCGACTCTAGGGAGCTCAGCTGAATGAGGGGAATGCAGTTCATCTTTTGAGGGCAGATTAAAATGCATGCCTTGCAGCAGCCTCCCGTGGTCTCTGCAACCTCCTGTGATGCTTCCTCGCCCCTCCCCTTCACCCCACTCGTCATCGCGGTGATCATTGGCTAACTGCAGCTGAGGATGCCTAACCTCACCTCTCCCGCCCAGCTGTGAACTCAGCCACGTGGACAGAGAGCCTGCTCAAGAAACCTTTGTTGAATGCATTAATGGTTACTGCCTAGTGAGGGCTGGGCACATACATCACTTACATCCTTATCGGACAGAAAGGATCTTCTTCCTGAGAATCAGCCTCGCCTCTGTTTTTGGTACAAGGTGAGTCTTTGATAAATGTACATGGCCTTGGTGGAGTGGAGGTGGCCTCCTGGACTCCCAGCCTACTGTGTGGTTTTAAACGAATTTCTTAACCCTTCAGAAAGGTGCCAGGACTTCCTCATCTGCCAGTAAAGAGAATGAGCTCCTGGGTCTGGGAGGCATGACCTGGAAATTGAGTGAGGGGAGAGCGGGTGGGGATGATGGTACATGAAAGACGCCCCAAGGATTTGTAGTTGTCCAGGAGGGTGGGTTGGTGGAGGGGAGAGTAACTAATGAAAAGCAGCTGAAGAGAGGCCTGGGCGGGAGGAACGACTCGTCCCTGGCATCTCTCTCCCAAAGCCACACCTCCTCACTTTCCCTGGGCCCTCGTTTCCAGTGGCCAGAGCTGCTGAGCTGAGTCCTGCATCTGCAGGGACATTTGGCCAGACACCCCCCACCCCCATCCCCTGGGATTAGGTGGGTGGCCAGGCCTGCGTCCTTCTGGCCAATGCGTCACAGAAGACACCAGTTCCAAGGGCCCTGCAGCACTGCAGGGCGCTCACACTTACACAGCACATCAGGTCATCTAGCCCCGAAGGTCCCCAGTTTTAGGTTTTACAGATGAGTAGATTTTAAGTGAAGAGGGGGGCAGACAAACAAAAAGTTGCCAACTTTTTTTCTCCTCACCTGAGGACATGCTCATTGATTTCAGAGAGAGGCGAAGGGGGGGAGAGAAAGAAAGAGAGACACAGGTGCAAGAGAGAAACACCAATTGGTTGCCTCCTGTACACGCCCCGACTGAGTCCGAACCCACAACCCGGGCAGGTGCCCTGACCAGGCATCGAACAGGTGAACTTTTGGTTTATAGAACAATGCTCCAACCGACTGAACCATGCCAGCCGAGGCAAAAATCGCCAACTTTCTATTTTGCTCCAAAAAGAACATTAAAAAAAGAACCATCACCCTGGCTGGTGTGGCTCAGTGGATGGGGCGCCGGCCTGTGAACCAAGGGGTGGTTGGTTTGGCTCCTGGTCGGGGCACACGCCTGGGTTGCGGGCCAGTGTCCGAGATGGAGGTGTGCGAGAGGCAACCGGTCAATGTTTCTCTACCTCTCTCTCTGTCCCTAAAAAACTGAATAAATAAAACCTTTTTTCAAAAAAGGACCATTGTGATGTTTGATTCCTTGACCTGCGTGGTCCAGTGTGTTCACTGAGTGGAAACGCATCGGGCAGACCACTGTGAGCACGACTGCTCTGTCTCTGTGCCGCGCTTTGTAAGAAGCCCGCTCCGAGGACTACCATGTATGTCCCACTTCACCTTTAAGAAAGACATTTTGATGCTACAAAACAGAAAAGGCAGAAAAGGCACAGTGTCAGTAAAGGACAAGACGGCGCTCCGACGGTGGCCCGCTTGCCGGCACAGTGCTCTTGTCTGGTGCGTCTGTGGGGGAGCGGAGCCTCTACTGGCGTAGTCGTGGTAAACTGTGCAAAAGAATGTTAAGGGGCGGCGTGCTGATTTTACAACAGCTTACTTTACATGTATAATAGTAAAAAATAATAATAATTCTGGGGGAGAAATCAAAGCTTTATTTCACAATATTACTCACACGCTGGTCAGTGCAGGGATTCAGGGGTGATGTGGAGTTCCATTTCCAGCCAGTTCTTGAGCTGTGTCGCAGTTGCCGAGGAAGGACCAGTTCCACTTGGCTATCTTGAGGAAAGTGGAAGCCACGGAATCGGAAGGTTCTGCGGGAGCTAAGGAGGCTGAGGACGAAGGTGGAAGTCACCAGCTCCTGCTCTTGAAGGGGCAGCAGGCCGGGTGGCGGGACACGGAGCCAGCACACACCCTGGTCACCCAGCAGAGTAGTCAGACCTTTACCGGAAAGGGATGCTTCAGACCAAGGGGACTTTTGTCAGAGACTCTGGCCAGTCAGTCCATCCACGAGCTCTTAGGACCCACCCCTCTGTCAGACTCCTCTATGTGAAAACTGAGGACCAAAAAGAGGAGGTGACTTACCCAAAGTCACACAGCAGGTCAGTGAAAAACTTGAGGCTGGAGCCTGGGTCTCTCCCCACCCACCCCAGCTCTGGGGCGCCTGGCTGCCGCCTCGTCCGAACCTGAAAGCTGCTCACAAGCACTGCCATGTCACCATGAAGCCATCAGGGCTCCTGCGCCCAGGCCAGAGCTGGGCTGGTGCTGGGCGGCAGAGGACGGAGTTCCCTGCCTGGAGAGGGTCCCCCTCAGGAGCCAGCCACTCTACAGCTTGGCAGGAGGACAACTCGGCCAGGCTGGGCTCATGGAAGATGCCAGAGCTTCTACAATGGAGGGCTTCAGCCGCCTAACACCTCCTTCAGGGCTGCGGTCACCAAACCCAGGCTGACACCCTGGCTCTGGGCAGAGGGTGGGGGTGGGCGGAGGGGGGCCGTGGCTTGGAAGGCTCTGCCAGGCAGCAGGGGAAAGGGTGGGGCTTGGCCTCCGTGAGAGGCTTCTTTCCCACCTGGGGGGCTGTGCGCAGGCCGCCCTCCTCCCTGCTGCTCTCTCATCAAACACGTGCCCAGTCTCTTCAGATTCCACAAAGCCTCTTTGATGAATGACTCCATAGAGAGACTGCTTTGGGAACCGTGGCCTGGTCTGCTCTTTGGGTCTTTGTCACCTAACCTGTGAAATGGCCAGTTGTACATGAGTATCTCTAAGGCCTGTATAAGCACAGACACTGAGCCCTTCGGGTCAGCCCCGTGGTGGCCGGCCTCCCCGTGAGGCAGTGGACCCCTGGCAGCCCAGGGGGCTGATTCCTTCCCTGAGCAGAGGGTTAGGGACCCTGAATCTCTCTACCACACATCATAGTGCCACAAAGCAGGAAGAAGATCCAGTCGACCATACGTTCCAGGCACCTAGAAGGTCTCAACAAATATTTGTTGAATGGGTAAAAGACTATTAAGGTTCAAGTTTAAGATAATTTTAAAGAAAGGTGCCAGTGCTTAGAAAGAAATTCAAGGACCTGGTCCGGCTGCCCTCGTCCAACAGAAGAGGAAATAGGCTCAACACGGGCCCTTTCTTGCTGAAGGTCACATGTGGAGCGCACCAGGCCAGGCAGGCCAGAGCCCAGCCTGTGAGAGCCGCTCTTCTGATGGGTGCGGCCACTGGAAGGTTGGGGCTGAGTACTCCAGGACCACCCTCACACTCAGCCCTCAAATCTGCAGCTTCCAGGGATACTCCCGATCTTCAGTCCAGCACCCTGGGCTTCTTGAAAATTCCTGTCGTTCCTCGGGCTAGCTCCCTCCATCACGCCCCATCCTATCCCACCCTCTGCTGTAAGCTGTGTGACCCTGGGCGAGTTGTTCACCTTCTCTGGGCTTCCATGATTTTAAAATGAGAGGAACATTACTGACCTTCAAGGGCTGCTGTGAGGGCCATAAGCTCTAGCACAGAAAGTGCATGGTGAGGTCAGCATTCATGAGAACCACCCCCAACCCCACCCGACTGACTCTGCCAGACGCATGTAAGACACTGGGTCATTTCCCACACAGAGCAGTGTAGAGGCTAAGTGGAAATCAGCTTCTTAGGCAGGGCTGAGCTGGGTTAGAATTCTGCCCCTACCTCTGAGTCACTACATGACCTTGGGCAGATTGCTCAGCCTTTCTAGAACTCCCTTTTCTCACCTGTGAAATGGAGAGGATAACACCTACCTTGCTAGGAGGGTTAAATGTGAAGCCTACAGATGCCCAGTGCTCAGCTCCCATGCGTTTCTTTCTCCTCGAAGTTCCCTCTGGGCCAGTCCTGTGGCTCCCTGCTGGTCCTCAGGGGAGCGCTAGCCCTTGGTATCTGGTAAGTCTTTAGTTGGAGACTGTGGAATCCTACTTGGGTCTATCCAGGAGCACCGAAACAACAAGGAATGAGGAGGCCCTGGGATGGGAAGCGTGGAGCAGGGTGCTGGGCTGGGCTGGCAGCCAGCAGGCCTGGCCCTGCGCCCCAGGCAGCCACCTTCCTAAATCAGATCCTTCCCTCCAAGTAAGCAAGCAAGCAGGCCCTGGAGGAGGCTTGGCCAAGCACAGCGGAATCTTTGTGAGCTCTTGGCTTTCAGCACCACTCCCCCATCATCCTTGCCATTGCCTGCGAGGAGCCCGGGGGGTAGGGCTTCAGGCTGGGAAGCGGCTCCCAGGCTCCTGGCCCCCATCACCTCTGGCAATCGCTGGCAGCCTTAGCCTGACACTCCAGGCCCAAGGTTTGGTCTCAGTTCCTCTTTCCCGTCACATCTCTTTCCAGCCCGCTCCTGCCCTCCTAGGCTGCCACCTTCTTTACACTTTTGGTTCTCTGTCCCTTTGACGCTCTGGAGAGGTGTGAAGAGGGCCAGGGCCAGGGCAGGGCTGGGAGAGGCCTTCACTCCAGGAGGGGTCAGGCTGTCCTCCCGCCCTCTCCAGCTGTTAGAGTGACACTTCACAGCCACCCTGGCCAGCCCGAACCACTCAGACCCCTAAATGCCCACAGCCTGCTGGCTTCACCCCTGAGAGTCACTTTCTTCCTCTGTTTCAAGAGACGAAATCCCCGCCTCGGGAAGGCCCTAGTAGAGCAGCGTTCTGTCTCCTCGGGGACTAAAGGAGACTCCTTGGACTCTGTCCTTGTCCTGCTGTCCCCAGACACATCTGCGCCGGGTGCCTCACGGCCACCCAGGACAGCTTGGGCTCCAGGAACCGGAACTCTGAAACCTCCATCTCTCTGAGGTGCAGCCTTGCACAAGTCACTGCTCAGAGCTCTGCCCCTGCAGCCCGGACCCCTGGGTCGTCCCCCTCGTTCCTCAAGTCCAGAGGGGGGAAGTGGCCCTGCGACATCCTCGCTGAGCACTGCCCCGCTCGTTTATCACTGGTGCCCTGACGGAGTCTCTGCCTCTCTCACCACCGATTCCCAGTGCCCGCCCGCCCAGGGCCTGGTAGGGGCTCTGAAGACAAAATCGGGCCTGGGTCCCCCTCCCCTCTTTTCTGTCAGCACCTGAACCCACCTTCACTTCACTAGAAAGTGAACATCTCTGCATGAAAATAAGAAGCAATAAACAAAGTCAGACAAGTGAGAAATGGAGGCAACACATATACAAGTCAAACAAAATGCAAATTCCTGTAATATTTTTACAAAGCAATAAAATACCTTTGTTCGTCTTCTTTACCCACTTGGGAAAAAATGAAATTCACAAAAAAGAGGCAAACATTTTTACACCTGTGAAAAGACGCTTAACCTCACTCAAAAGCGAAGAAAGATCAACTGAAATAACAGTGAAGGGTACTTTTCTGAGCTACGGCCCTCAGATTGGCTTAGATCAAACAGGATGATATTCATGAGAGACCTACCGCACGTGTTTGCAATGATGGGCGGGGACTTTCAGTGCAGCACTGTTTAGAGTTGTAAGGGTCCAGAGAGTAACTATTTTAAGCCTGAAGACCGTACGAGCTCATTACTACAAAAACAGGCAGTGGGCTGGACGTAGCCAGCAGGCCACGGTTTGCCAGCCTCTGCTTTAGATGAAGAAAAGATGAGAACCATCTCCATACCCATCGCTAGAGGAACGGCTAGACACATGGGCCCTGTCCCCAGGATGGAGCACACGTGCGCAGGAGACGTGCTGACTAGCTGCGTCCATCTGCATTTTGAAAAGCAAGAGCACACAGACGTCCCATGGAGCCTAGAACCCCCGGAGGGCACAGGAGCGCTACCATGACCGCCTGTGGGAGAAGGGACGGGCCTCAGGGCATCAGGGGCGGGAGGGAAACTTAACGCGGCATACCCCACTGCCCTGTTTGAAACGTATCATACCGTAAACACATGCTAACTCAAAAAATATTCATCCCCTAGGCCCCCGACTAAAGACATTTCCCTGAAACAAAAGGATTTGTGGTGAAATGAGTTTGGTCCATGCACGGTTAAGCAAAGTCAAGTGCCTCGGCTGCAGGATTGTGGGACTTTAATATGCTGCTGTGCCTCATGAATCCCGAGGAGGACACTGTACAGGGGCTTCCCATGCTGACTGAGGGACCGTGTTCTCCCAGAGCCCCTCTGGGGGCTCGTATTCCGGAATCGCCACCTCTAGGAGCAAGTGCAAATGCCTTCTCCCTCATCTTCTCCCCCCACACACACTACACTGCAGCATTTCCTGAAGTACGTTCCTCAGGCCACTGATTTCTTGAGATGCTCCGTGGTCAAATATTCTTGGGAGACGATGTCCTGCCAAAGTGGATGACAAGAGTAATCTTGCTGGACAGAGTAATCTTGGATGTAGGTCCTTGCCTTTCATGACTTGGAATACTTCTTTCCAGCCGCTTCTTGCCTGAAAGGTCTCTTTTGAGAAATCAGCTGACAGTCTGATAGGAACTCCTTTGTAGGTAACTATTCCCTTATCTTTTGCTGCTTCTAGGATTCTCTCCTTCATTTTAATCTTGGCTAATGTAATTATGAGGTGCCTTGGTGTGTTCTTCCTTGGGTCCACCTTCTTTGGGACTCTCTGAGCTTCCTGGACTTCCTGGAAGCCTATTTCCTTTGCCAGATTGGGGAAGTTCTCCTTTATTATTTGCTGAAATAACTTTTCCACTTGTTGCTCTTTCTCTTCTCCTTCTGGTACCCCTGTAATTCAGATGTTGGAACATTTAAAGATGTCCTGGAGGTTCCTAAGCCTCTCCTCATTTTTTCAAATTCTTATTTCTTCATTCTTTTCTGATTGGATGTTTCTCTCTTCCTTCTGGTCCACTCCATTGATTTGAGTCCCAGTTTCCTTCCCATCACTATTGATTCCATGTGCATTTTCCTTTATTTCACTTAATGTAGCCTTCATTTTTTTCAACTAATTTGTGACCAAATTCAACCAATTCTGTTAGCATCCTGATTACCAGTGCTTTGAACTGTGTATCTGATAGGTTGGCTATCTCTTCATCACTTAGTTGTATTTTTTCTGGAGCTCTGATCTATTCTTTCATTTGGGCCATTTTTTTTTTGTCTTGTCGCACCTGTTATGTAGTGAGGGGCAGAGCCTTAGGTGTTCACCAGCGGGGGCAACTCATTCACTGGGCTGTGACGCTATATGTGGGGAGGTGTCCGAGAGGGAACAATGGCACTTACTCTGCTCTCTGTCAAATTTCAGTCCCTTCCACTGCTTCCCCAGAGCAAATTGGGCCCTTCTGGTGCTGATTCCCGTGTGGGTGGGCTTGTGTATGTTCTAGGACCTTGTGGGTCTCTCCAACGAACTCTCCTGTGAGGCTGGCAGTCTCTCCCTGCACCTCAACCCCCACAGGTGTTTTCAGTCGGTGTTTTGAGGCGTTATTTTCCTGTGCTGAAGCCCTGGGTTGCATGGTCCGTCCCGCTCCCCAGTTTTGCCTGGTTTATCTGTGTGCAAATGTGGGACTGCCCGGTCTGCCAGCCGCCTTGTACACAGTGCCCCTCCACAATCCACTGCCTCGCTGGGTCCTCCCGCCGCTGCCTTGCACACCCAAGGTCTGCCAGCCACCACTTTTCCGTGACCCCTCTCCGCCCAGCCATCCAACTCTGCCCCTCCTACCAGTCTGGATGAATATATCTACTTTAACTCCTTGGTTGTCGGATTTCCATACAGTTCAATTTTCTGCTGGTACTGGTTGTTTTTTGTTTCTAAATTGCTGTTGTCCTTATTTTGTTTTTGCGAGGAGGCACAGAGTGTCTACCTACGCCTCCATCTTGGCTGGAAGTCACAACCCCTTAGTTTTCTGTTGTGTGGAGTGAGGACACTGAACAAAGGACACATCGGGATGGATGGGAAAAGGCTGCTATGGCCCCGTCTATGCCAAACACAGGTATGCAAATTTCAAAAGCAGCCCCACCCCCAGAGAGGGCTCCCCTGAGTCTTCAAAGGTTGATTATTTATTTTTTTACTTTTAAAAATTGATTTTAGAGAGGGGAAGGGAGGGAGAAAGGGAGAGATTGATCAGCTGCCTTCTGTACTCGATCCAGGACTGAACCTTCAAACTAGGCATGTGCCCTGAGCAACTGAGCAAAACCGGCCAGGGCGAAGCTTGCACTTATCACTGCCTGTGAGCTAGCCGGTGTTCTTGGCAGCTTCCCCTCTCACTGCTCTGCCCCACCTCCCACAGACGTGGGCCCCCCTCGGATCAGGGGCTGGAGATGACTCAGCTCGGTGTCCCCAACCCCTCCTCAGGCCTTGGCAGATCAGGCTCCCCAGACGCAATAGTGGGAAAGGCTGGTCTCTGCAACCGTCACTGAAGGTCCCTTAAAACATTTTCACTCGGTGCCAAGAGGGTGCTGAGCCCTTGGCAAGAGTCGGCTGGCACTGGGAGCCCAGACCAGGACAGGGGATGAAGCAAGCGGTGAGAGACAGGGGTAGACAGAGCTGGAGGAGGGGCAGGCTACTTTGTGATTTGCCCTTGGGCATTCACTCACTAAACCCAATGAACAAATATTAACTGCCTAGTGTTTGCCGGGCTCTGCTTATCCTGGCTTGCAGAGCTGCAGCGTGCTGGTCAAGGGACGTGGGTCTGGCTCTGTGAATTCTTGGGCAACCTACTCAACAGCTCTGAGCCTCAGTGACCTTAGCAGCAACATGGGCAAAATACTCAAAGTTTCACAAGGTGGTTCTGAGAATTACATGAGCTTATTTATGTAACTTCTCGATACAATCCTTCTAGATTACTGTTCCCGAACATAATTGTTCAAGATAATAATACTCCTCACCCAGTCCTGTGTGGTTAAAGCTAGGGCTCTAGCCAGCCTTGGAGTCCCGGCCAGCGATTCACATTTCCTACCTGAGAGCTAAGAAGACTGGGGCCAGAGAAGTCAGAGGTGGAGCAGGACACTCTCTTTGCTTTGAAGCTGCTGTTTTCCCTGAGGTGAGAGCCTGCCGAGCAGGCGTGCACGCTGATTGGCCAAGCGCTCCTCCGGGGGAAGTGGTATGTGAAGCTGGGCGCAGTTTGCACAGAGCAGCACAGTAAAGGCAACTTCCTGGACTCACAGCTGAGGATGTACTTAAGGCAAAACCCACTGCTGGGCCTGCAGCGTGCAGCTCTGAGCACCGCCGCTCCCCCGGCTGTCCCCGCAGCCGAGCAACAGCCTGGCCCGGGGGTGGGACGGCTTCGCCCCAGATCTTTCTCTCACTGCCATCTGCGGCAATGATCACGATACAAGTGTGTTTGTAAGGTTTCCTCCTGTTTCCTTGATTTCATTTGGTCTCCACAATGTTTTTTTTTTTTTTTTCCTGTGGAGGCACGAGAAACTGAGGCACGAGGAGTTAATTTATCTGAGCTCCTGGTACCGGTCATCAGTGATTTTCAGTGAAGTCTAGTGCTCCGTCAACAACTGAAAATCTGACCGACGTGGAAGTCGGTCCCCATGGGGAATGCTCTGCCTGCATTAAGTTCTAGCTACCCTCACAGCCACCGTATGTGGCTGAAACTTTATTATCCCCGTCTCAGATGACAGAGGCCAAGTAATTGATCCAAGGATACACAGCCAGGGTTCAAAACCAGAGAACTGGGCTCTACAACCAATGCTCTGAATGTCTGTGTCAGGGTTCCTTGGCCTCAAGTTGTAGACATTTGGGGCCAGAGAAGCCTTTGTTCTGGGGACTGCCCCATACATGGTAGTAGCTTCCCCTCCCCCAACCCCAGCCGAAAAGTTGTAACCACCAAAAAGGCCTCCAAACATTGCCAAAGGTCATGTGAGTTAAAGGTGCCCCAGGCTGAGCCCTGGCCAGTGTGGCCCAGTTGGCTGGGCATCTTCCTGCAAACTGAGGGGAAAGGTCAGGGTTTGATTCCCAGGAGGGGCTCAGGCCTACACTGTGGGTTCTTCCCCAGTCGGGGTGCATGTGAAAGGCAACCAGTTGATGCTTCTCTCACACACTGATGTTCCTCTCCCTCTCTTTCTCCCTCCCTTCCCCTCTCTCTAAAAGCAATAAAAAACGTCCTTGGGTGAGTATTAAAAAAAAGTTGCCCTTGGTTGAGAATCATTGCTCTATGTTATATGATCCTAAAAGGACAATATGCAGGATTTTAAAGACCTCTGGCAACCCCTAATGTTAGACAAAATGTATTCTGTAGGTCTCTTTCCAAAATGAATCAACGTTCAGATTCAAACACTCCTAACTGCTCACCTTCTATGTCCAGGCA
The DNA here is from genome assembly GCA_004027735.1 of Carollia perspicillata. NCBI lineage: Eukaryota > Metazoa > Chordata > Mammalia > Chiroptera > Phyllostomidae > Carollia > Carollia perspicillata. Next base: position 18,849 of record PVKM010006685.1, read on the forward strand.
CTTCATGGACCATTTAGAAAAGGAACCGACGCTTCGGGAAACCGAGTGAGCGCCCGGAAGGACAGAGCCGGTGAGCGGGAGAACAGGGGCAGGAACGCCAGCCCCACGGTCCACAAGGAGAGCTTGTTTTTTGTTGGATTCATTCCGAAGTGACATATGTATTTTCTCAACTCTAAGATACTCTTTTGCCCAACAACTTAATAATGTTGAAGCTGAGATGCAACTTAACACAATTGTGTGCTGGCAGTAGAAATGTCTTTTATTCCCCTAAAAGCTGCTATTTAATTACTAATTGAGGGCTGGAGCTCTGACTGGGGGAGACACTGACGGAGTCAGGTACGCAGGAAAGAGAGCAGCTGCCCTCCCCGTTCTGGGAGAGCGCCAGGGCCTCCGCCCCAGCCACACGCCCAAACTCTGCCCCCTTCCCCAGTGCTGACCCCTCTCTGGCCTTCCTGACCTAGCTCGTACCACACTCCTCTAGGAAGCCTTGCCAGGTCCTTTGGCATAAGCTCATCCTCTTCCTACTTCATCTAGAAGCTTTTTTCCTATCAGAGCATTTCAGTGACATGGTAGAATATAGAGCCGACTAAACACCATCCACAATTGAGGGCGACATTAGCATCCTTGCTTTACAGACGAGAAGACTGAGGCCCAGAGAGAGGCAACAACTGACCTAACCTCTTTGTCAAGAACAGGAAAGAGAAGTGAGTCTCCAGGTTCTTTACATCAGTGCTGCTGCTTGTTTGGGACAGTCGCCCACACCCACGGCCTCAGAGAAAGTGGCATTCCGAGCTGTGGTGAGGTCTGCCGTGGTAGCACCATGCGCACTGTGACATCGAGCTCAGAGAGGTGGAGTGCTTCACCCAGGGCCCCACAGCCCCCACGTGGCGGAGCTCAGATGGGGCCTCCTCACAGCAGACCTCTGCTCTTTCCCTGCTCCCCGCTGCTGGTGGGTCCAACCCCGCACCTTCTCTCTGACGCTCCCGGGTCCTGCCAGGCCCGCCTCCACTCTCCCCAGGAGGAAGGGGACCGAAGCCTCTTCCAAGCTCCCTGAGAGAAAGAGCACCCACATCCCTGCTCTCACTGATGTCACAGGGGTTGTCGTCTGGCCCCCCCAGGATAGCCCACCAGTGTTCTAACTCTCCTAGAGCTGGACTCAAGTCCCTCATCTACATGTGACTTGTGACATACACAGGCCCTTGCCCCAAGCACCAGACTCTGACTCAGAGCCAGAGCTGCAGGAATGTCGAGGTCCAGTGGTGCTACATTTTGGCAAGTCAGTGGGGGGCGACACCACCAATCTCACAGCTTGTTATGAAGACTGCAGTGACGTAACGTCTGTGAAGACCCTTGGTGCTGCGGAGAGGGCGAGGCTGGCCGTGCGGTGTAGTGCAAAGACATGGGCTCTGGCAAGTAATTTCTCAGAAACTCAGCTCTCTCCTCGAAATAACATATCAACCTCATCCCTTAAATGAGATTATACACATCATCGCACAGTGTCTGGCACACAGGAGGCACTCAATAAGTATTAAATTCCTTTCCAAGTATAAGCATCGTTGTATGAAGCATAACAGAAATCGGTATCTTAGTCTATTACTCAAGCTGTGGGTGGGGACTTTCACGTCACATGAGCACCGAGGTCACTCATGATTCAAAGCACCAGCAGTCACCTTTGTGTCCCACCACCTGTCTTCCAGGGCGCCTGCGAAGCCGGGAAGGAATGCCACCCGGGGGAAATGCCGCTGTGGCGGAGGCGCAACGTTCCCAGGGACAGTGGAGGTGCGCGTCCCTGCCTCCACGCCGGGGCAGGCCTGCTCCCCTTCGCTATAAAGCGGCTGGAGCTGAGACACGAGCAGTTTCTAAAGAGGGCAATGAAAATTATATGGGCTGTGGTTTGAGAAAGGAAGAGAAGAAAAAGAAAAACAAGACAGAATTACTTGACTTGGAAAGGAAGAGGTAAAACGGTGATGAAAAGGAAGGCGTTCCGTGGCGGGAGTGGGGGGGTGAGTCACCTGCCAAGGTCGTTACTGTGGCAGGACCTGGGGGGACCAAAGCGATCATGTCTCAAGCCTTGGCATATTTCAGAAGAAGGACCATGCAATTCACAGATGTTATTAGTTATAATTAACAGTGACCAATGTGGGTTCCGCTTCTTAGTTCAACCATGTTCTCATTTTCTAAATATGCCCGGAAACTTCGGCTGGACTTTGCGTACACATCACCCTATGAAGAGCTCTGCTCCTAAGGCCAGTTCACTCAGGGGAGAGGCCACGGCTCAGCATCTCTCGGAGCGGTCCCCCAGCTGCAGGTGGTGGCCAGCTCCTGAGCAGGAATTTCCAGCGTTTTCATGGGCTGACCCCCTACATACCTTTCCATCCTCATCTCTAGTTGCTTTCCCCTCCTCTCAATCCGCCTGTCACTCTGAATTTCCCTGTACCCTAGAACACATCATTCGTCCATTCGCCCAACAGAGATGGAGCACCTACTGCACGGCAGGCATCGTTAAGGGCAGTGGGACACAACGTCAGGGAGCGTGACAAGGCCCCAGCCTTTGCAGCGGAACTTGTGCACTAGTGCAAACAGATAAGTCATTTCTAGTAAAGGCAGTGGAAAGCTAGTTTCGAAAGGGTAGTCAGAGAAGCTTCTCTGTGGATATAATAGTTAAGCAAAGATCTCAGTGACACCAAAAATGAGCTAGGAGCTATCTGAGTTAACATCTTTCAAGGCACAGCAAGTGTAAAGGTCTTGAGCACGGTTCTGTGGATGAGCTTGGTGATGGAGGAAACGAAACGACCACAACGACTGGTCGGGGAGAACAAGACCACTAGCAGAGCAGGCCAGAGGCTGGCGCGGACCAGGTCCCACAGGGCCTCAAGAGTCACGGTTGGAACCTGGATTCTGGCCTCATACCACTGAACGGGTCTGAAAGTAGGAGGTCCATGCTCACGCTGCCTATTTGGTGGACAATAAACTCAGAGGGAAACATGAAGTGAGACACGGCAGTGGTTTGAACTAGGGCGGCAGCAGAGGCGCAGAGAAATAACTGGGGCAAGAGACGCGAGTGCGCTGGTGAAAGGCGCTAGAGCTGGGCTGGAAGAACCGGCGACCTGGGCACTTGCCACCAGGGGCAGTGGCTCACCTCTGCAGTCCCAAGGCATGGGACAATGCCTGGCATGATGTGTTAAGTGGAATGGGAAAAAGTAACAAATATTCTGGAAGAAAAATATTTTCATGCAACTAATCTTGAATTTTTTTTTTATTTCAGAATGTTATCCTTTCCAAGATGGAAAGATAATCTATACTACAGAAAATTTGGACAACGTAAATGTCAAAGGAAAACTGATAACTTCTCATACTCCCGCCACTTAGAGACAAACACTGGTGTTTTGGTGTACTTTCTCCCAGTGTTTTCACACACATTATTTAAAAGGTAGGTGTTTCCACTCCTGGTCTACCAGGATCAACTGGTCAGGGTTTGAATCCCACTCCATCACTGAATGGCCCAGGACAAATCACTTTTGGATCTATAAAATGAGGAGAGCCACACCTACTGCATCAGGCAAGTGTGAGCTTAAATAAAATGATTCATACAAAGTACCTAACGTGACACTTGGTACTTAGTAAGTACTCAACGTATAGTAGTTGCTACTAATAAAGGAAAGTCTAAATCCCACAAGATGCAATTATATGGAGAGCTTTCAACATGTCATTTTTTAGGAAAACAGCTTTGCAAATCCACAATCTAACCGCATGTACTCTTCCAAAGAAAAATAATCATACCAAGACTAGGAATTCACCAAATAAGATGTAAGCAATACCAAATATTTTTAAAACCAAAATGTTATGGTAACTCAAAACAGAAACGTGCCAAGAACTAACCCCAGACCCTGGCCTGTTTAATAAATCTCTCTCCCATAAAGCTGACATAGTTATGGGATTACCATTTACATTAATAACTTTTAAGGGTGAACACCACTCGCTTGCCAAGAAATGATTCTTTCAGGCGTTCCATCTGCAGCTACATCTGTGAGGTTGGACGGAGCACTGTCGGGACACTTCTGCTCTCCCTGGCCTCTGCCACCACCGAGTGGTGTGGTCGCGAGCCAGCTGTCCCGTCCAGCCCTCTCAAATGAGGACTCACCTATGTAACCCTACTGCTCCAAAACTCCGGCACCACACAGATTTTAGTTTCACATATGTGATACTGGCTTGAAAAGGAAGTACTATGTTGAATGTTGTAATAACCATCTGGTCTTTTGGGGGGGAAATGAATCACATTATACGGATGTATTTCTAATACTAAGACAACAGTTACATTTTCATTGAGAAGCAAGAGTCTTACTTTAAAACATATGGGCTCATGAAATTCACTTTAAAGGTGTCCATTTCTCAGCAGCTTCAAAACCATCCCACTAGACTTCTCACTGGCAATGCTGGTGGCGAACTAGCATTCATTCATTCATTAGTTAATGTATATGAATATGAATATTGTTTTCTAGGTCTCTGAAAAGGCTGCTGCCTACCCTTCGACTTCTTATGTTCCACACTGACCATTTCGGCTACCAGCTGGGAGAAGTCTCAGACCCACACAGGTTGTCACAGAGCTTACCTCTGGCAGAAGGGCGAGGCAAACTTGGATACATGGAAGACCACTCAACTCGGATTTCAGGGACAGGGTGGCCCCTAGAGAAGGCGACGCCTAGGCTGAGGTATGAAGGAGTAAGGGAATGAGCGCGTGTCTCACTTCACAACTCTCGGTGCAGCCGGGGCACCGCCTCCTTGGGTCAGGTAGGGCTCTCTCCTCCACGCCCCCTTCTCCCCTTGGGCTCCCTCCAGCCGTAAGTTCTGGTTTACCTGTTGTTCTGGCACACCCGGAGTGCCTCCTTACACTCCCGAAGTCCTCTGGGTGAGACAGTCAATTACGTGACTACCGCACCTTTATTCCGGCCCCCCGCAGATCCTGCTGCCTGTCTGGCTGCCCCACGTGACTCAGTTCCCTGAGGTGTGGGCTCGGTGATGTTGTTGCATTCCCCACAAGGGCTTCGTCTGTCCATCTTTGCATCTGCGACACCACCTCCTGCCTGCGGCTGAATTTCAACTGAGCACCAGAGGCGTTCAATGCAGTAATTGAAACTGGAATGAAAAGCAAATGAGACGAGAAACTAGGCTTGTAAATCTTCACACCACATTAGAATCAAGGTTCCCCCTCTCACTAGCTGTGTGACCTGATTCTAAGGTTTTTACATGAAAAACAGGGATCTTAGTACGTTTTTCATAGGGTGGAGAAGTCTAAATGAGTGCACTCTGTAAGGAGCAGCTACTCCACAGTGATGACCGTTCCTGCTGCCGTGACCCTGCTTTGCTGAAAGACAATTAAGCAACCACCTAACAAGTATCCAGTAGGGACTCAATAAGTGCGTACTACATGAATGCTTGGTCTCACGCCAGACACTGGCTGCAGACCCAATTCTTGGATTACAGATGCATTAATCAAAATTACAATTTAGAAGTCAAGGTTTGACTCCTCTCAGTCCAGTTTCAATAACAATTTTTTCAAAACCTCCCTTGAATTCTTAAGCAGCACAGAACAAAGAACACAAGCACTATGGTAGCATCCTAGATGTGTCAGTCAACAGCATTTAAACCTCATCCATTCTAACGATGGCCTCTTTTAAAAGCTACCCTCTATAAGCATGCCAACTTAGATATTTGGGCCCATCTCTTCTCTTTTCGAACTGTCAGCCTCTTACGTTTTATATGATTAATGTATAGAGAGAAAATTAGAAAGGCTTCAGATTGAGTCAGCGGTAGTTCTCTTGATCCTGCAATCACAATACCCTCTTTGCGGTATATCCTTGTTGCACATTTGGAATGAATTAAGACTTTAAACTTCCAGATGTTTAAACTACTACTGTAAATTCAAACTCATTAAAGAGGGCAGATTTACTACCTCCATTTAGTTTTGAAGTCCGTTGTTCACCCTAAATAATTTAGGAAACCAAACACAGGTAGGGTATTCTATTTACATAGTATTCATGGTGAGAAATAAGGGGCATTTCAAAGAATCGAGAAACTAACTGCCACTTTAGCCAACCTGTGGATTGCCCTTATTGTTTCTAAGCTAGTAATTGTTCCCTGAAACTGATCTATCTAGTAGAGATTTTTATGCTAATCTGTACTAAAAATTACTTTGCTTTTTCTGGCCACAGAAACCTGGCTACAGAAAAGCATTTGATTAGAGCGAGACAGCGGCACCCACTCTCATGAAAGAAATGGACCTGGATGTGCACTCCTTGGTGGTGGCGCCTTGGCAGCAAACAAAGGTGGCAGCACTGCTAGGCCCAGTTTGTAAAGTCTCAGAGGTTTCAGGCTTCGGGTTTTTTTTTTAAGGAACCCGCGTGGACTGTAATGAGCACGTTTTAGAGATGCTGCACTGAAAGCTGGCAATGGATAATGCAAGAACATAAAAAGAGCCTATCTCTTTTACAAGTGGCTTAAGGATGAAGTGGCTTTCACAATGGATTTTAAGATTGAAGGACTGAAGTACCCGGCTCTGGCGCTTACTAGCTGTATAACTTGGGACAGTTCATTCACCTCTGGGAGTTTGATTTCTCAACTGAAAAATGGGGCTACTGGCCTGAGTTTCTCTGAGAACTTGAATGATACATTCAAAATGCTCTGCAGGCTCTCAACCGTAACTATTAATAAACACTGCAAGTCCCGTTCTCCTGTTTTACGAATTTCTCACTTTAAATAGCTCTTAAAAAGTGGCTGCCCCTAATAGGAAACAAAAACCAGATCCAAATGTTACTGCAGAGGAACTGCCTCAAGGAAGGTCTCTTTCAACTCCATCTACTACTTACCTTACAGGGTTATTGTTAAGAATAACAATTACATAAAATAATTAATAAAGCATTTAAAGCTCTCGTTTATTTTACAAGTAACAAATTCTACATTAGACTTCAACTGTGCAACTCTGTTTTCCCAAAAATGAGTGGATATGTCAAAACCAGATTCCTGCAATCAGATATGCTAAATCTTAAATATATTTCCTAGTGTATTTTGCTGTTTAGGTACAGATTTTTTTTTGAACTGCACAAGGTTTTTATGGATACCTATATGGTATTTTCTCTCCCTTTAATATCAATAATCTGATTCACTTAACTTTATATAGTGTGTGGGTCGTAATAAATAACAATCATAGTCCCGAGTCTGTGAGTATAAGGAAGTACATCTGTCGCTGCCAGCACTTAACCAAGCGGCCTGGCACCCAGTAAGCATGCAACTAAAATTTGTGAGATAAAACAGCCACTATACACCTACCACATTCTAACTGATTTTGCAAAAATGACAGCCTCTGTTTCATCTGTGGGGAGACCATCACTGGCTCAATCTACCTTCCGAGAGCAGAGCTTGTGAACACGCCTCTTAACAAATTAGGTTTTAAGCTTTTAAAAAACACACAGGGATCGTAAAGATGAACAATGCGCACGTTGAAATGCGCTTGCTAACCAATGACTGTTGCATGCATGTTTTGGGTACCTTGTTACGGTAGACTGAAAATGGGGCCGATTTTGCAGCTCCTCCAATCAAGACGAGGAGTCTGTTTCCTCATGCTTTAAATCTGGACCAGCCTTGTGACTTGCTTTGACCAAAAGAACGTGGTGAAAGCAATGTTCTGTCAGTCCTTGAGCAGAGGCTTTGACACCACTGCCTCCGCCTCCTCAGTACTGAGACCATCATCACGCCACAAGCCCAAGATAAAGGACCACATGGAGAGGGCCGGCTGTTCCACCCAGCGCCAGCCACTCTGCTGGCTGAATGAGGAGAGCCCAGATGAACTGCTGAACCACGCTGCGAAACTGTGAGAAATGATAAACTGTTTTTCAAAGTCACTAAGTTTTAGGATGCTGTTAAGCAGTAACAAGTAACTAATGAAAAAGGCCAGCTGTGTCTCCTCCACTGTCATCCTGCCATCATAAACCTGATCAGTTCTTTCTGCCAGTGACAGAGATGCCTCTCAGAGCTCTGGCTACAAGATAAACTCTGACATCTTTATGGCCTGCACTGGTAATGTGTCCTGATTTGACGTATCTGCCAGGCTTGGCGATGGCAGGGAAGGGCACTGCTAGGTATCATTAAGATGCAGCACTCAACAGACACAGCCCATTCTGTTTTCTGAAACTCAGTTATCCCGACATAAAATAACTGACATCTCTGCCATTACATTCATTCATTTGCATTTTAGCCAGCAACAATTACACAGACCCTGACAATTTGATCAGGGGTCATATAGCGTGCGCATATATATATAAATATTAAGTATATATATATACTAAATATATATATTTCAATGAGATAAACTTTATATTTAATAATTTCTTAATTAAAATGTCCCCAAGTAATAAACCATAAACTAAAAAAATAAATAAATAAACTTATCTTATTGTGAAGGTAATAAATATTTTTAAAAAGGGAATTTACCAGAAGAATCTATTTGGTCCCCACCAAAAATAAAATACTTGAACTTTAAACAAAATTCACATTTTATTTACGGTGAAATAAACTATACAAAATTGATTTTCTTCACCAAAAATAACAGCAATATTTTCTCTATTATTCCTAGATAACCACAAAACACATTTTTGCAGGTTTTCCAGGTTTTCCTTATAAATCAAGACAAGGCAGTAGATATGGTCATGGAAACAGAATAAAACGGACAAATCATCTGTCAGTCCCCATGGCCTCCGACCCTGTCCTGACCGTAAAACGGAAGTGTTCGACGTGTTTCTGCTAAAAAGCTCATGAAGACAGGCTCAACGAAGGACTGTAAACAGCAGCGACCGGATGTGGAGCGACAATGGCAGGCTCTTCCGTTCAGTCTGTACCTGTATCTTGTCCCTTTTGAGATCATTGAATAAAGACAGAATCTACACTGAAATCCTTGTTTGGCAAGCTCACTTTTCTTTCACTCTCTGGTAATTCCCTTAACTGCCCATTAGTTTTTAATAGCATACTTCAAACTCTTGCTCTTCAAATGTTAGTTGTGAGGTTCACTGTAAAGATTTTATAAAACGTACTCCTTCCTTCCATGCTTCCTCAAAATTTATTTCTTCAAAGAACTGATAACTCACTCCCCGGCAACTGGATCCACAGTGATAATAAATGTTATGTCTAAACGACTTAATGAAAACAAGTCCAAGGTGCCACGAGCAGAGATCACGCAGACATGTCACGCGGCCTTTTCAACGCTGTCTTCTAGAAGAACAGCTAGTTCTCCAAAGCATGAGAGTTCAAACAGGGGCCGTTTAAATAGACTAGCGTACTCAAGATATTCAGTGATTAAGTAGCCTACATACGCCTTATAGCTTTTTTATAAGATGTTTTCAAATTTCTTACAGATTTTTACAATATCAAATATAAGAGAAAACCTAGTTTTAAAGTCTGTCAGGTATTTTCGATGGTTTCTGAATTATCTGTAGGAAGCTCTGATTTGGTTGTATACAGTTTGATGTATGTGTCCACCATTAAATCTAAATCATGTTTTATATCAAAGTTTATGTTAAGCAAAGCTAAGTTACTTGACCTTTGGTCTGTCAAAGTGTTCCTCAGGTATGCTTTGAGACGCTTGCGCCCATTTTCATAGCGTTCACTCTCAACCTTCATCACAGGAAGGATACACAGGACCTTCAGCAATGCATAAACATTAGGGAAAAACTTGATGTCTGGCAGGTGGAGGGCTTCATAAATGGTGGATGGAAGCTCTATATCTTTCCCTCTGTGTTTCCACTTGATTCTCCAGCAGTGCAGCTCAGCTGAGAGCGTATCAGGATTGGGTAAGTCACTTCTGTACATGTCGGCATGGTGTTCCTCCGAAGTATTGAATTTGAGCTGTCCCATGACAGAAGGTACCAGAGATAAGCATTTAAGAGCTTTGAGATGCTGTTCTGAGAATATATCTTTCAGTTCCTGAATAATGTGTTCCACTGTTGGAACACTGAGAGCTTCTTTATAGTAACTCTCAGATGTCAGCTGAGATTCCAGGTTCCCTTGATGAGCTCTGCGGAATTTCCCAGGGAGCTTCATCTGAATATCAAGTTTGGTTGCCAAATTGGTGGCTTCCTCGAACCAAAATTCATGATAAACTTCAATATTTTCCATCACTTCGTTTAGTGAATGAAGCACCGCCGTCAAGCTACTGGCTGCAAAGAAGACATCAGAAGTTTGCCCCTGGAGATTCTTCCCGAAGGCTCTTGTAAAAGACAGAACATTTTTAAGAACAACAATAGTAACAATGAAATCAAAATCTGTTACCGCGCTACAGAGTACGAATGCTCGGCCTGCTATACAGTTATTCCATCTAACATTTGTGTCACTGTTTATTCCATCTAAACATAAAACAAGTGCTTGCAGGAGGTCTACTAAAATTTCGAAAGCATCATGCCTGCCTGTCCACTGAGAATGGCAAATTTCCTTCAGTTCTTTACCCCTTTCTTCATTGTTCTGAAAGAGGACAGAAATGACACTGTCAAGCTCTAAAAGCAGTTGTGGCGACCGATGGAAAAAAGAACAAACTTCCTCAATTGTCCCTAATGCCACGGACACTCCCGTAACAGGGACCGATTTTGCCAACCACATATTTAAGGCACAGGAAGAGCAGAGTGTATAGACAGCTTGGGGATATTTCTCTAGAAGTCTAGAAGCAACAACTTTCATTTTGGAAGAAAATCCACTCGACACAATGTAAGCCTGGCCCCGACAATACTCCATGTTTAACCCCCACTTCTCAGTTATCGTAGCGTGAAATTTCATCGCCAAAATTTCGGCATCGGCTTCGTAAGGCAGGAAGCCCACAAATTCCTCTCTCAGGTTGTGAGCGTCGTCAACAAACCTCACCAACACGGGCAGGTGCTCTTCCCCTGCTATGTCCACCACGTCGTCAGTGATGATGGAGAAGAAGAGCGAGTCTCTCACTTCCCTGAGGGTCTCTTCCCGAATGCAGCTCTCGCAGATCTCCAGCATCTGTTTCTGCTGCGTTTTTGAACAGAACAACGTGTTGACTGCCGTGGTCTCAAAGCGCTTCCTCAGAACCTCTTCACCAGAGTTTATCCTGCACTCCAGCAGTGCCTGAAAGTTATCGGGAGTGAAGAGCCCTTCTGGGACCGCATCAGCTTCGTGTCCATCCAGAGGTATGTTTTGTTTTCCCATAAGAATCAAAATTTCAAATAAAGATTTTAAATATTCTTTGTTTTCCTTCTCTTCAAGGGTTAAAGGTAAAATATCTTCATCATGTTCTTCAGCCCCTTCTTCTGCACTGGGATTCTGAGCATTGCTGTTGTTTATTTCTTTATGTTTCTGTTCCTGTTCAGAAGCTTCCTCAACTGGAAAACAAAGAATTAATTTTATAAACAGTCTTATAAGGAACTATACAAACAAACAAATTCATTCTTGATTGGCTAAATATTTAAAACCTACAAACTAATTTATTTAACATTCACAGAGCACCTACTAGACCACCGACTAGAACAGAGATTCAAATAAGACGTGTAGATGCTGTTGTAACAGAGGAACAACTTCTTACAAACCTAACAACAAGGCACATCACATACAGAGTAGTAAGACAGTCCCTGCCCCCAGAAGGAGAGACGGGAAGAGAATCGGTATTTATGAGGTACTGTGTTGACCTTCTCTGTGTATCCCATTACCCCCTCTACAGACAGGGGGTACCAACCCCATTTGACAGGTAACTGCTCAAGGCCACAGATGCAGTTGGAAAGATGGAGGTGAAATTTAAATCCAATCTTGTCTGGCCCATGCTGATGCTCTGTCTATAAAATCATTAAGCTATATTTTTATATGGGAGATGAGACATCTTTTAAAAACAAATATTGTGTCAGCTATATTCATGATTTTTCAGAAATCTTAGCCTCATCTCTTCTATTCGGATGGGAAAACTGAGGTCCTGCCCACAGTCGTGCACACAACCCTGCAAGTGCTGGCCTCTGCGGCCTCTCTGGGTCCATTCTTAATGATCACAGGCTATTAGAGGCTCCAACAACAAAATGACTGTGGTTCCTCAAACCTGGCACCCTGTTCCCAGCCACCGCAGTCCTGCACAGGATACCCTTCCCTCCTCTCTTTGCCTGAGTCCGGGTCTCCTCATCTATAAAGGGGGGAAATCGTAGTACTTACTTCAGGGCTACTGTGAGAATTAAACGAATTGATGTAAGTAAAGCAATTAGAATCATGACTTGGTCCACAGTAAGCACTTCATACAAAGTTATGTTAGTGAGACTAGGAGAAGGAGGTAGGAGGAGGAGTGAGGGTAATAACTGGTAAGAACAAAAACCACTTCGAGTCCTCAGCCTTTAGTGGCACAGCCTGGGCATCAGTACCTGCAGAAAGGCTACTGGACTCCTACCCTCCGTAAGGCTGAGTGTCCCCACGGCATTTATTCCTTAAACAATTACCAAGAACTACTGTGCACTACACATTGGACGGACAGAGATTCTGCTTCTGTCCTGACTGCTGCCCTTCCTTCTCTATCCTGGGACACTGTCTGTGAGCCTGCCACCCCCACCACACCGAGAGCACCCAGAGAGCCAAGTGCACAGCTTGGTGGCACTCAACACAGATAGACTGAACTAAGGTTTTAGTTGCCCGGACAATTCCAGAGCACAGGACGATGCCTACCACACTCCTGTATCTTTCTCACAGTAGGTTTTGGACATAAAACCTATTTATTTGTCCTTACCAGGTCAAGGCCTTTTTAAAAGGCATTCAGAAATTGAGTCATTAACACTAGCACTTACTTTTTTTCTGTTTCAGTGTTCTGATTTCATCTTCACTCTAAATGACAAGCAAAAAGAAAAAAACGTCTTTAAGAAAACTAAACTCTACTATATCATGTACACAAGTAGAAAGCAAACCCGGAGTCAGATTTAATTCTGTCAAAAGCGTAATTTTTTTATAACAAATACATTCTTTAAACAGATATATGATAGGAAAACCAGAACAATTAATTTGCTCAATGACTCCAAATTTATAATAAAACAACAGAGAAAAAAGAATATATCATTTAACTTACTTTATACTTAAATCATCTTAAGTTTGGGTTATAAGTGTTCACTGGCTAACAAAAGGCATGAATTATACAACGGCACTTGAGACCAAATCCAAAGGGATAAATCATGCACCCCACTCCCCTCCCCATTCTAACCCAGGGAGATGACATACAAGAGGGAACTGCTGGATTCCAGAACATAACACAATCATTACAAAAAAGCCCTGGGAAGCAGAAAGTGACACAGTGCCAGTATGGAAAAGAAATGAATGCATACAGCACAGACAGCCAAGCACATGAGGGTTAGAATGAGGAAGAACTTTCTAGTTGTGTCCTTTTCTCTCCCCCTCACTCCATTACAATGATTAGATCACAACACACCCCATTACTATTCCAGGGTAGAAAAGCAGCAGTATCAGTGACAGCTGGAAATAGCAGGGTACCTGCTGGGCAGCATGGGACATGATATGATATGAAGAAATATTTCAGCAGGCTAGCCAACCTGAAACTATCCCTCCTTATCCTACGGGCTGCGGAGTTACAAGGATGGCAGATCTGGAACAGTGTGCCTCCTGTCAGGTGTTTGAGGTTCCCTGGAGGGGCAGAGCACAGAGAAACAACAGCTGCAGGAAGGGGAGCGCCGAGCTCCTCACCGCTGGTACGCAGTACTAAGAAAACAGTACTAAGAGGACTGCTGTGTAGTGCCAGCATTCATCTACGAGAAGTCCCAGAAAAACAAACAGAGGTACAGAAATGCAGCAAGAAATAAAAACAGGACTTCTCAGAACTTAAAAATGTTCAAGTCTGAGTAAGAAAAAACCCTCATGTCTAGATCTAGTTTAGCAAAACTTAAAATGTTAAATATTTAAAAAATTCTAAAGATTCTGAGGAAGAAAAGGCAAGTCACCTAAAAATGAACAAGAATCAGGCTAGCAACAGATTTCAACAGCAATAATAAATGCAGGAAAAAAAACCCTAGAAAAATCAACATCACGTACACTGCATATATCCTCTATGTATCACCTAATAACATTTGAAATAAAAAACACAAAATGACTTTTTAAAACATACTCATGTCTGGAAACTAAAAACAAGAATTATGCTATGTTAGCCCCAGCTGGGTGGCTCCAGTGCATTGAGTGCCGGCCTATGAACCAAAGGGTCGCCTGTTCGATTCCCAGTCAGGGGCGCGTGCCGGAGCCGCGAGCCAGGTCCCCAGGACGAGGCACGCAAGAGACAACCACATGCTGCTGTTTCTCTCCCTCTCCTTCTCCCTCCTGTCCCTTCTCTCTAAAAAGAAGTAACTAAATAATCCTGCTAAAGAAAAATGGGAAATTACAAAATAACTCACAGCTAGCTGACCAATGAAAGCACTACATGTCTAAAATTGTGAGATATAGCAAAAAGATACTTATAGAGACATTTATAACTTTGATGTACATAAATATCAGCTAAATATTCAAGAAGCTAGAAAAAAGAGCCAAAAAGTAAATCCCTCAACTCAAAGAAGAAACCAATAAAACAGCTCACAAGTACTGCATTCGCTGATAAAACTAAGCACTGTTTCTTTGAAAAGACTATTAAAATAATTTTAGGAAAAGAGAAAGGTAAGCATTCCAAATCCTAGACAAAGTTCATAAACTTTTGGAAACACAAAAAATACAGAAGAGATAACCATTAAATAAACTGAAATGGCAGTCAAAATATTTCCCACCCACATAAGCCCTCTGATGGTTTTACAACATTCAATGTAATTTTCAAGAGCAGATGGTATCTACCTTATACAAGTTTTCCAGAAAAATGAAGAGATTTTAAAAAAAGGAAAGCTATTCAACTCATAAGTCTAACAGAACCTTGATATTGTAACTGGATAAATGGAGTGCATAAAAAAACTATAGGCCGACATTTCACAGGAATGCTAAGATGGTCCAACACTAAAAAACCCATCAGTGCTATTCACCACATTAAAGAATGAAAAAAATCGTAAACTTTTCTATGCAATAGATGCAATGAAAGAATTTAATAAGTTCAACAAGTTACAATGAAAACTCTGAATATAAAGGGAATTGTGTTAGCTTGACAAAAACTATCTTGATACCACAGCAAACATCAGACTTCATGGGACGCGGCCAGAGTACCAGCTGTGAAACCACTGGGACCGTTCAACACAGTGTAGGGATCTTAACTAAGCAGGGACCTTAACACAAAACAGAAACGGAAAAATTAAAAGAACTGGAACAAGAGGCAAATTTGTCCTTATTTGTAGATGATATAATCACCTACATAGAAAACCAAGGAGACTATTAGGATTAATAAAAAGAAGGGTCTTTGAAATTGCTGGAAACAATTTCATAGAGAATACATAACAGTCTTTTCAAAGAACTAGTACTTATTTAGTTTTATCAATGATTAGTGTTACTCGACAGCCATTTTATGTGTGTGTGTATACATACACACACACACACATACACACGCACTTAAAAAAAAATCCTGTTGATGACTGGGACCACAACTTTGAAAAAGGAGTTAAGAAATAACCCTATCTGCAAGTAAGATAGGTTATAAAGTCAGTTATAAAATTAGTGTGGTACATCTGCAAACAAACAAACATTCCAACAAGACAGAACAGAGCCCCCAGAAATGGCCCTGTATACACGTGAACTTGTATGACAGAGGTGGCATGTTATACCAGCAGAAGAAAGGATGGAGTATAGACCGTGTTGGGAAAACAGATTCTCTCTATAAAAAGAAAAGAAAAATTATATCTCTGTTGGACACCATACATAAAATTCCAAATGGATTAAAGATCCAAATATGAACGGTAAACACAGAGGAAAATTACATAGATGTTAACTGAACAAAGCACATAACAGGTAGACTGAAATGACATATTAAAAGACACCAGCATGGAAACCAACAGGGAGGGGAGGAATGGCAACAGAAACAGAGTAAGGGCCTTACTGGTGGTAGAGAAAAGAGAAAGCCATGGACTGATGAGTCTGAGTAATTGAATTGTGTTGGCCTAAGGTCAACAAAAAGCACACAGGTTTCAAAGATCACAGCTGAAGGATATCAAAGGAATATAAAAACATGCATAAATGATGCCATATACAGAGATTTAAAAGCTTTTTCTAAACCTTGTCAGTACTTAACAGGTAAAACTACCCATGTCTTGACTTTTATACTTTCCCTCTCTGTATCCATTTGTACTGAATTCTGGAAACACACCTCAGTTCCACTTTACTTTCCTTACTATAAAAGAAAAAGTAGTATTTTGCATCTTGGTTCTGTTTTTGTTTTCTTCCCAGGAAGGGAAGGCCTGTAATTGATAGCACACTTTGGCCCAAGTCAATGAGTATCAACTGGCTAAATCTGAGAGATCTTCCAATTTAAATACTAAAACAAACTAATCATTTTACATGCCGGCTACTTCAACAACAGCCACAGCGTTCACCTCCCATACCAGTACCTTTGAAATAGAGAGTAACTTGGTGCAATTTTAACATGAATACATCTATATTTGATTCCAGAGTACAATGGGGAATGGGAAAGCTGAAAGCACACTGACATACCAATTCTTTTATTCGTTTTCTGTGTCTACTATGTGGATTGTTCAAATGACTGGTAAGATCGAATATTGTTGGTATCGCATTATCTCGAAGAACTGTCCTATAAGGACTCTGAAAAAGAAAAATGTGTTAATTCAGAGCTAGTCTTTAAGAATGTATTACAGATCAATCAAATTCTGCGTTACTGCTCTCCCCAGCACTCCTTCAGTCCAGCTCTACCGTGTAGAGACAGACTGGAAAAACCGAGGATGTCAATCCAGATCAGCTTACTATTTATAACTCTTTTTGTATTTGCTCTTTTGGTAATCTTACTATTATAAATTAAGAAACTGAGCTAATGATAGGCATAAAAAACAAAATGTTTTTTTCATTCTACACACATATTTTTAATTCAGACTCCCAGCAGCTTTATCTATTCTGCCCTTCCATGAGCCCACCAAATCTATGGCAGGCACAAGTTTCTCAATCAATCTAGCCTCTTGCATTTCCTATAATAATTCTTCCCTCCTTTACCTGCTGTTCAGTGCGCATTTGCCACTACTTTTGAGAAGCATCGAGGCACAATGAAATAATACTGGACTAGAACCCATGAGACTTAGAAACTAGTCCAAACTGTATCAGTGACTCACTGTAAGACCCTGGTTAAATAATCTCCCTTTTGGACCTCAGTTCCTCTTCTGAATAAAATTCAGGTATTAAACTAAATCAGCAAATTTTCAACCTTTTACTTCTTATGGCACACACAAGCTAATTACTAAATTTTACAGCACACCCAAAAATATATTACATTTTTTTGTTGGTCTGACCAAAAAAATAGGTGTAACTTTGATTTATTCACACCAGATGGCTACTGTTGTGTTGGCTGTTTTATTTTATTTTAGAATGTAAGGGAAAAAGAGATCCTTGCCCCTGACTAAAGAGGCAGGCATCGCCTGTTTTAAAAACTCCTGCAGCACGCCGGCCGAACCCCGCTGAACCAGAGCCGCATTTCCTAATGATCGCCAGGCTCGCCATCTCAGTGCCATCATCTGCACTTCCACATGACCCACTCACTTTTTTAGTTGCCTTGTCTTAAGCAAGAAAAACTACAAAATTATGGTTTGATGGGCTGGTTGTATTTTTAACACACATTACAGAACTTGTAAAATAAAAATTGATTCATGTGCCACCTGAAATCACTCATACCACAAGTGATACATATAATCACACTTCTGCAAACACTGAACTAGGTATTTCTAAATCCCCTCCTAATTCTAATGTTCTTATCCCTGAAGGATGATGATATGTTCTATCCTAATTCCTGTTAACCCAATCCAACCTGGCTAAAAGGTCGATGCATACTTAGTGACAGTTTGGCTGAGTGCCTCAGTTGTTGGCTTTGGCCCCGTACACCAAAAGTTGCAGGTTCGATTCCTGGTCAAGGCACATACCTAAGTTGTGGGTTCAATCCCCTAGGTAATAAACATACCCTCAGGTGAGGATTAAAAAAAAGAGGTGGAGTAGCAGATGAATAGCAGCTACTCCCTCCCTCCCTCCCCGCCACCTAGCTCATCCAAAATAGTAATGCTGTTCATTTCTTCCCGAATTTGTACTCATAAAGACAAAACACACTTCATTTTTTAAAGCTTTCTTGGGAGCAGTGATTGTTTGAAAGTTGACTATTAAAGCATGGTCAAAATACATGCCAAAGAAAAATAACGACTTCCATATTTTTTCACCCAGGGAAGGAAGGTTTGGAAGATATGAAGGAAGATACAGTTTATCCTTGAACAACATCGCAGGTACATTTACATGTGGATTTTTTTCAGTAAATTCTGTAAATGTATTTTCTCTTCCTTATGATTTTCTTTGGAAAATTTTCTTTTCTCCAGTTTACTTTATTGTAAGAATACAGTATATAATACATATATGCCACAAACTATGTGTTAATTGTTTATGTTATCAGAAAGTATTCTGGTCAACAGTAGGCTACTAGTAGTTAAGTTTTTGGAGAGTCCAAGTTATATGCAGATTTTCGACTGCAAGGGGTAACAGCACCCTTAACCTCTGTGTTGTTCAAGGGTCAACTCTATAAAACTAAAGGAAACACACTACCTTAGGTTTTATCCAAAGGGCTGTTAAATACATCAGGGAAGAGTTTCTATTCAGATTCAGTATTTTCTAGTTCAATCCAATGCCTCATAGGAAACACAAAGAAGAAAACCTATTTCTTAATGATACCCCACTTACAATGCTGGGCCAATTATTCTGACCACTAGGGAGTTTGAATCAGAGACTGATTCAGGACACAATCACTGAGGGGAGCGAAAACTGCACAGTACCCACCAGGTGTCCCATCTCTCCCACTTGGCAATCATCTCAGAAAAGCAAGCATACACACATATACAGTCAACCCTTGGTATCCTACCAGTTATTAAATAAATAAGGAGGCAAAGGATAAAACATTCTAATAAATTCTTAAAATTCAAATAAAACTAATTTTCTATCGAAAATATTACAGACCAGAAAACAGAATATATGAATGAAAAACATGCAACTTTTAATAAATATTTCTTCATAAGTATGCATGCCCAAAGGGGCTATATTCAATTCACATGCATGATAATTTTAACTCAGTATCAAGATTTAATCTTTAACTGCTGAACTAAGGTTTGAGCATAAAGCAGTGACCTTATATACTCTAGCATTACAGATAACATGTGGTTTTGGCAGAACTAACCACGAATGTTTACTGATGAGATTTTATCAGGTAATCCAGCTTTTAATAGCATAGCTTCTATATGAGTAGAAAAAAACATTTTCTCACATTTGCATTAATTTATTCAAGATTGAAGAATCATGTGGAAATTTAAAAAAATAACTCATCATCCTATTCTATGCTCTGACTAAACAAGAATATAAGAGTGAACTATATTTTAAATTTCTCATATTAACTTTACTGGAATTATAAATTAAGAAACCATATTTACTACTAAAATAAAAATATAAAAATGTATATGGCTTATGTATTTAAAATAATAATTTGGGATTTTTTACTTATTGTCAAAACAAAGAAGCAGTTTGCCTTTTGATATATGAAACCTCTTACGCTGGTTGATCATTATTCCCCTCTTAACAAAGCAAGGCAAATTATCCCTCAAATATTTGTGATTAAACTGTTGAACCGGAATTGGCTCACCTCCCAATGACTTCACAAGTATCTGCTTCAATTAATTTTGAGAAATAAAATAACCCAATCATTCTTTAGTTTTCTGATGCCTCTGCAAAATGTATCTGAAAAAAATATCAAAATAAATTGCTGCATAACAATATACAGTGTACCTTCACATCAATTTTATGTCTATTCTAATATCTGGGATGATATAGTAGTTATACCGAAACAATCCTGTTCAACAAAACTGTCTTCCTAACTAGTTTCTAGTGTTTCGAGTCTGCTCCATTTCAACCAAATCTGCCACACGTGTGCCTTTTATGAACCCTAGCACTAACAAAACAAAGACGGTTAAAAACTTAGACATTAGCAATGACAATGTCTGATTTCATTCGAAATTGGGGCCTAAGGGGGCAAGTGATGGTTAAATTCAGTTAACAGTCACAAGAGACATCTAGTTCTTGATATGAAATTTCAAATTATTGATGGAAATATTTTTTTACATTAATTGTGTGATCTGCTTCCCGTTGTACCTAGCACATAAAAAGTAAGTTGGTTCTAACGGTGACACACAAAAGCAAAAACATGAAAACAAAGAGCTCCATTCCTCGATGAAGATTTCACTCAGAAAAAAGCTCTAGAGAAGCTGCACCAAAGAAAAACACCAACTTTACCTTAAACAAATATAGACTTTTATAATAGTGTAAAATTTTCCGAAGGCTACACAGTTTAAAAGTGGCTAGCTCAGACCTGGCTGGTGGGGCTCAGTGGATTAAGCGCCAGCCTGTGAAGTGAAAGGTCACTGGTGCAACTCCCAGTCAGGGCGCATGTCTGGGTTGCGGGCCAGGGCCCCTGTTGGGGGAAGGAAGGAGGCAGGCAACCAATGGATGTTTCTCTCCCTCTCTTCCTCTCTCCCCTTTTTCTGAAAATAAGTAAGTGAAACCTTAAAAAAAAAAGTGGCTACCTTTGGTGAGTAGGAATGGGGCAACAGAAACAGGGGGGTTAAAAAAAAAACACCAACAGCTTTTTAAGAACAAAATAGAATTCATCTTCAATTTTTAAAAAAGTGCCAGGGTATAAAGATACCCTATGACATTAACAGAGAAAGGTTTACACTTCCAACCAGATACTGAGTGAGAAAACAAAAAACCCAAGCCCTCCTCTTACTTACAGTTCTACAGATCATAGAGGTCTCAAAGTGCTTGGCACATAATCGATAATGTTTATTTAGTTGATCAGGTGTTTTATCTTCTAAGTCTGCTCTCCTACAATTTTCCACCCACTTCTGGCATCTATAAATAAAACCAAAATACAATATGGAATATGAGTGCAACATTTAGATTTCAGCAGTCAGTTTCAAGGCAAACACATGTTATGGACCATGGATTCCTGCTCCCTTCTATCCACAGAACATAATTCAGTGAAGGTGATTACTAACAAAACGAGAGCTGGAAGATACCTTAGATATCATTTAGTACATTCAATTACAGGCAAGATTAAGAATTAACTTGCTCAGTCATGTACAAAATCAGGAGCAAAATTAGAACTTAAACCTGAGTCTTTCAACTCCCCAGACTCCAAGCCTCAGAGAAGACTCCACCACCAGCAGCACGAGGAAGAAGCTGCACACCCATGAGGCCAGTGGCCTAACACTCCCCTCAGGATTTCAACTTAAACAAGAATATAAAGCAACACTGTCACTGTAGGGAATTAGTAAGTAGGTGTTCTATAAACTAACTGGAATTTCTTATGGAAGCACAACAGTCTTATTACACGTGTGATTCAGTGTTTACAATGACATGCACAGACTAGATTTCAAGCTCCGTGAATGCAGCGATTGGTGCCTACACGGTCTAGTTGAACACAGTGAACAAGACAAGATCCGTGTCCTCTTGGTGCTTAAATTTATCTGCAGAAAAACAAATAATAAGCACTGATTATGAGCCAGACACTATTCTAAGCCCTTTCCAAAGGGGTTACTATTATTATCCCCTTTGTGTAGATGAAGAAATGATAGCATAAAATTGTTAAGTAATTTGCTAAAGGCTTTAACTAGATCTTTCTCTCATTCCTCAAGTTTCTAAGAATAAAATTCTGTCATGAGTAAGTGCCACAAATTTGAAAACATTTATCTTATAATTATTTATTTTATATTTTCTTATGTCTCAACATTACACTTCACCCCTCCACACTCTAATACCGATTCCCTCCACTCCCAGTATGTAACATAAAACCACGGTGAAATGTTATCTAACCTAAACTAACACCATACCTACATTGTATAGCATCTCATTTGGTCAAGAAGCACTGCTACATAAAGATGCCTAAAGTGTCTATATTATAATCATATATTTACACGGTTGTGCAATATCATGTATGCCTTTCATATTTCAACACGCAACTATTTGGTATAAAAACTGTCTCACACAGGTTGGTACACTGAATTCTAAAGATATCCATTCTCCCCAAACTGATGTTTGTTTTTCACAATTTGTGGCTAGATACTTTCTGGACTGTCCTGATATATATTTATATTTATTTATGTATTTATGTCTATATTTATATGTATATGAATACATACATACTTATACAATTACCTTTTGGTTTTGTTTTGGGTTTTTTTGGACCAATGTTACCCCTTTCCTAGCTCCTCCTGTTACTGTTCCGTCCTGTCCTCCAGATTCTGTAGCCTTTTCCTTTAGCAGAACAGAATGGCTTCCCAAATTTATCTACTTCCCAAATATCCTTTGTCCTTCTCTAACCGCTTCTCCTTGCTGCAGAGTAAACTTTTTAAAAAGCTAGTTTGAGAATATCTTTCCCTGCTTTGTGGTTTCTCATTGCTCTTAAGATAAAAACCCAACTCCTCATATGTCACAGACCCTGCACAGTCCGGTCCTTACCCACCACTCCACCTTCACAGCACACCACCTTGCCCCTCTGCCGTCCTCACAGGCCTTACTTCATTTTCGTGAATGCACTGTGATCACTTCTACTCTAGGGCTGTTCCCCATGCTGTTTATTCAGCCTAGTATCCTCCTGTGTTGCTTTTTCACTTCTTTTGCACAAGAAAGCCTACGTAGAGATCAGCCTCCAGATCGTAGCTCAAATGTCGTTTCTTGAGGGAAAGGCTGATTCAGATGTGTATGTGTGTGTACCAGTGTGTATATACACACATCCAGGGCGGTAAGCCTCCCCCCACACTTTCCTGTATATGGTCTCTCAACATCCTACATTTATCCTACCAGTTTATTACGGTCAGTATAAACATGTCCTAGTATCTCCCATCTTAAAAACGTCCTTGACCCATTCTCTACATAGTGAAACTGGTTGAGTACATTTTCACTGTACCCACTTTCTGATCTCACAGTTTCGACTCAAAGCTTCCACTATCCCTTTTCCACTGAAACGCTCAAGATTATTAATGACTTCCATTCTGCCAAATCCAGTGGTCACTTTCTATCCTCATCTTAATCACATTTCAGCACTATTCAACCGACAATTCCTTTTTAAGTTCTGTTTGAAAATTTTTCCTTCAATGGCCTCACAAATACTCAACATTTCTAAAAACATATTCCAAAGACCATTTTTTTAAAAAAGGTTTAATGGTCAAAAAAGTTTGGGTAATGTTACATAATTATCCTCCTCTTGGGGTTTTAGGTATTCTTGTGAGACTTTGAATAAATCAGCTAACCTTTCTGTGCCTGCTTTGGTTATCTAAAAGCAAGGGCTATCTCGAAATTTACTGCAAGTGTTATATGTTTGGAGGATTAAAAGAGATGATATAAAAGTACTTTAAGATCCTATTTTATACAAATAATTCTCAAACTTTAGAATCTTAAGACCTTTTTACATTCTTTTTTAAGAATATATTTTATTGATTATGCCATTATAGTTGTCCTATTCCCCCCTTCATTCCCCTCCACCCTGCACACCCCCTCCCACCCACACTCCCCCCTTTAGTTCATGTCCATGTGTCATAAGTTCTTTAGCTTCTACATTTCCCACACTACTCTTGCCCTCTCCCTGTCTATTTTCTCCCCACCTTCTATGCTACTTATTCTCTGTACCTTCTCCCCACCCTCTCCTCCCATTCCCCTGTTGCTAACCTTCCAGGTGATCTCCATTTCTGTGGCTCCACTCCTGTTTTAGGTGTCCGCCTAGTTTGCTTTTGTTTTAGGTGTGGATGTTAATAACTGTGAGTTTGCTGTCCTTTCACTGTTCATATTTTTTATCTTCTTTTTCTTAGATAAGTCCCTTTAACATTTCATATAGTAAGGGCTTGGTGATGATAAATTCCTTTAACTTGACCTTATCTGAGAAGCACTTTATCGGCCCTTCCATTCTAAATGAAAGCTTTGCTGGATAGAGCAGTCTTGGATGTAGGTCCTTGCCTTTCATGACTTGGAATACTTCTTTCCAGCCCCTTCTTGCCTGTAAGGTCTCTTTTGAGAAATCAGCTGACGTCTGATGGGAACTCCTTTGTAGGTGACTGTCCCCTTATCTCTTGCTGCTTCTAGAATTCTCTCCTTCATTTTAATCTTGGCTAATGTA
>PVKM010006686.1:0-43531 GCA_004027735.1 Carollia perspicillata
TATAGAACTTAAATATGTAATAGATTTTGTTTTTCAAAGGGCTAATACAAAACTTTCATAAATGGTTTCAGATTCAGAGGTCTTGACATTTATCTTTTAATATTCAAAGGCATGCACTAGTACAGATTCTCTGCTCATTTGAATATTTTATGACATTTTTCTCACACTCATTATATCACATCCACATTCTTGCTGTTTCATATAATTCAACCTTAGTTTTGAATGTCACAAATTAAATGCTCATAACATATCACTGAAGAAACCTCAAGACTCTAAGTAATGCAATGATCAGACTGAAACTCAAGATAGTATATGAGAAGTTTCTACACACTAAATTCCTCTTAAGATTTTGAAGATGCCCAAGTTTTTAAAATAATGTAAAATACAGCTACAACTTGATCTGGGCTGGTTACTAGAAATCTGTATTAAAAATACTGTATTAGAAATTATAAACTTCATGCATGAAACATATTTAATTGATATTTTGTGTGGTTTGAAAATTTTATTCTTACTATGGGTCACTTGGTCAGGCAGCTGTGGATGTTTTTGTGACTTGACTTCTATACCAAATTTCATGTGTTCACTATAGGGTTAAAGTTGTCAGGAGATTGGTTAATTTTGTAGTTTGTATTCCTATTTATAACATTTATGAACATCAAACAGTTTAAACAAATTTGTATCTTGAGGTTATTTAATTTATGGTTCTAACACAGAAAGTATGAAATCTAATACATTCTCATCAGCCTGAATTTGAAATTATAAAATACAGTGTACACATATATGGGGGATTAAAGAGCCAAAAATGACTTTAGCCATCTTGTCCACACTCTAACAGTGTACAAACTTAAAGTTTTTCCTTGGAAGTGAGCAGTAAGAAGCCATTAACTCCTTTGACAAATTAAACATGATATTCTCAGTGAATTAATGTAACAAATATTTTATTGCTTGTCAAATAGTAAGGTGTACTTAAGGAGCTTTAGAATTTTGTGATATCTCTGTTCATTACATCAGCTCTGTAAGAGCATTCCATTTCATTACTTGGTAAATGTTACTGAATGTCTCTTTAATATTATAATTAAAATAAAGAGCAAGTTTAATACAAGGATGTACCAGAATAACCTTCAACCTATCAATTTGCAGAGAGTGTCTTCATGTATCTGGCTCTCATCACAATAAATTCTTATTTTCCATTCATGAATATATTGTCTATTGATCTATATAACTCTATACAACAATTTTTTGCTGTTATTTGTAATTTTAATACATAAAAACATTTAAAATTTTTTCTTATTTCATAATAACATTATACTTTGTCTTTTATTTATTATGAAAACCCCAGCATTCTTACAATGATCTTTATTTTTCTAAAATTCTTGAATAATTATAGTGAAGTCTATTTCATATCTACAACTTTCAATATGAAGTGGTAGAGGACAAAATAACAAAATAAAATAAATTTAATTTCTACAAACAAAAAAATGGGGACAAATCCAAGCATATTGTACAGTACTTACTTCTTTTACTGATTTTGGTGTTTAGGGAACATAAAAATATCTGACATATGTGTTTGTGTCCTTGATGAGGAATCACATTTGTTAGTGCACTCTAGACTGTGTTCTCAGAGGTGGTAATCTGAGAGTCTGGTTGTATGGTCCCCATGCTAATCAGTTTTAAGAAGATATCTCAACCTTTTCTTCACAAAGAAAATGAGAAGTTCTCATTTTTTCATCTGCTTCTTCTCAACTTACCTTTTCTATATAGTTTTGTTATTGAGTTCTATAACAACCCTGTCCTCCAAGGGTCATTGTGTAAGTAATTTAACCATCTCTCTTATTTATCTGCAGTTCTTCCCTTTTTCTATGATTATGTCAATGGTGCTCTCACCCTGAAAACAAGAGCAAAACCTTCCCTTGAAGCTCCAGCTCTGTAAAAGTTTTGGGTTCTGTGAACCATATGGTTTCCATCACACTACTTAGTTGTGCCATCATAGAGAAAATAGCCATGACTGCATGTTAACAAATGTGCATGACTCTTTCCAATAAAACTTTATTCACAGAAACAGATGGCCTAGTGGGCCTTAGTTTGTTGGCTCCTCCTCTATATTCTTTCAGTTTCTCTATTAAATGACCCTGTTGTGTCTTTTAATCAATTTTCTTAGAAAATGATTGTATTTCTCATGGTTCCTAGGTTCTCATCTCTATTTTAGGTTTCAAAACTCTACAAGCTGACTTTCACACCCCATTACCTGGAAGTTTCTTGGCAAGAGTGACTTTTTACTTAAGAAATCATGGGGTTTTCTTTAGTTTGTCCCTTGCATTTTTAAATTTTTCTTCTGTGGATTCTGGGAAAATGTATCTCTTGTTTTACTACTTTGTGATGTTTCTTCTCAGTACCTTTGTTGTAGAGAATGGCTTTAACTGTAAGTGACTGGAATTCAACAGCAACTAAAACAAACAAACCAGTGTAGATTGCCAAGATTGGTTTTTCACCTATCTTGAAGTCTGATATTAAGAAGTCCAGGACTGGTGCAGCTATTTGACAATATTATAAGAGATCTAGGTAATTTCCATTTTACTCTTTCAACCTTCTTATTGTTCTTGTGTTTGTCATGCTTACTGCTTTGTGGCAAACTCTGTACAATTAATATGCTATGGACAGTCCTAGTGTCTACATTCAAGTCAGACAGGAAGAGACACAAACTAGTTAAAACCTCCTCTGTTCCCTTTTATCAGGAAAGGAAGTGTTTCAAAGAATCCCTGTGGTAGCTTCTCCTTAGATATCACTGGTCTACATTAAAACAAGCCTGATCTTTGACATTCCTAGGTGTAAGAGAATCTGTGAAGACTAATATTTTTATCCAGGCATATTGCCTCCTTTTTCAAAATTTGTTTTTCATTAGTAAGTAAGAAGAGTTGATGGATGTTGGTTAAACAATTGACTTTGCCTAACATAGTAACCTATACAAGATTACTGATAACTCTGTAAGTGTTGGTGTCCCAGAAATTTGTTCTTTGACTTCTTGTTGTTAAGGTACATGCTATTCCTGAGCAGTCTCATATATTGTCATGATTTGAAGCATAATAAATATGTGGCTGATGTTCAAATTTTTCTGATTAAGATTTTAGTTGTCTATGTCCATCTTCTTCCTAGTTTCTGTTTTTGGTTTCCACATATAGTTTTCTGACTGAGTATATTCTAAATGTAATGCCTTTTGTTCAACCTGCTATTCCTCATGTACCCCCATGTTTATTGTAACATTATAAAACCAATCAACAGAGAAACTCAGCTTTCACCCTCTTCACTGCCTTAGCCCTATCTATAAAGTCTCTTTAACATCCCTTAAGGCTATTAAATCTTTTTCATACTCATTGTCATCCTCATGATCACTGTCTTAGTTATAACATGTATCATGTTTCACTTTTTCTATTGAGGAGTATATTCTTAACTAATTGTCTTGTTTTTAAAAATACTATCTTCAGAACAATTCTTTAAAGTAAAAATCATTTCCTAGCTTTTGTCATAATAAAAACAATTTACACAGACTATCCTTAAATTGTCTTTTGTTATTGCACTGTATTAGTGATGACTTTCAAACCCTTCTCTCTTCCTAGACCTTCTTTCTTCCTAGATCCTTTTTTTAATTTTTTTTTATTTTAAATTAACTTTATTGGAGTGATACTGGTTAATACCATTACACAGGTTTCAATTGTACAATTCTATAATACTTATTCTGTATATTGTGTTGTGTGTTCACCATCCAAAGTCAAATCCCTCACCATATATTTCACCTCATTTACCCTTTACTACCTCCTCCCAATCCCCTTCCTTCAGGTAACCACCATGCTATTATTGATTAATTTTTGTTTATTTGTCTTGTCTGTTTATTTGTTGTTTTGTTTTACATCCCATATATAAGTAAAATCATATGATTTCTGACTTATTCCATCTGACTTATTTTGCTTAGTGTAATATTTCCAAAACCCATCCATGTTGTCACAATGACAGTATTCTTATGCCTGAACAGTATTCTATTATATATAATGGGTTGGCCAAAAATTCCTTTATTTTTTCCATAAAATAAAGACACATTTCCCATTTTCACCAATAAATTTATTGACTTGGACAATTTTGAGTATGTCAACTACCTCTTACCTGGTATAACATTGGTTATTCTCAAATAATGTCTTGATTTGATTGCTATCAACTTCAACTAGTCTATCCCACCATGGAGCATCATACAGCAAGAAACCTCTAGCACGAAACATCACAAACCACTGTTGACAGGTCCAGTCACAGTACCTTCTCCATATACTGCACAAATCTTTGTGTCTGTGTGTGTTTCTGTTGCATTTTTACATTTCTTGAAATAATAAAGCAGAATATGCCAAAAGTGTTGTGTCTTTTTTCCATCTTCAGTATTAAAATGGCTACACATAAATTCACCAATTTCGATAAGCTTATTTTTTTCAATGTATGCTGATATGATGGCTGTCACAATACAATCTAACAAAATTGTTTCAAATGAAGTTAAAGACAACTATGCACTACTAGAGCCATCTTATGAAAAAAAAGAACTTTTTGGCCAACTCAATATGTACCACATCTTCTTTATCCAGTTATTTACTGAAGGATGTAAAGTGGTGCAGCCACTATGGAAAACAGTATAAAGTTTCCTCAAAAAATTAAGATTAGAGTTACCATATGACCAAGCAAACTCCTCTTCTGTATATCTACCTGAAAAATTTGAAACATTTACTCATAAGGTATATGTATCCCTATGTTCATTGCAGCATTATTCACAGACTCATTCTTAAAACTCTATTTGGTCAACTGGACATATTTATCTTATGTTTACCAGACATTTCAAACATCAAAACTGAATTTACTCCCTTCAAACTACTTCCAAGTCTGTTTGTCCTTAATTCTCTGTTTTAATAGAGGTTTCAGCACCTCTCAATTTTTCTATAGAAGTAACATTGCAGTCATTCTTGATTTTTGCATCAGCTTGACCACCAAACACCCTCTCTTTATTTCTAACCAGTCACAGAATACTATCAATTCAATTCTTTTAATACCTTTTAAGTGCACTCACTTCGCTTTAGTTGGACTACCACATCCTTATTTCAGGCCACTGTAATTACTTGCTTGGAATACAATCAAATTGTTTCCAACTTTTCTATGTTTTTTTTTTCCATTATGCAGATTTTTTTCTACAAAAGATCTAACATTGTATCATAAGCTTGTCCAAATCATTCAACATCTTGCCAGTGCCCTGCATATAAAGTTTAAATGGCTTACCATAATTTACAAAGTTCTTCCAGACCTGGCTACACATGTATCTTTACAGTTAATGACCCAAATACTCTAATTTGTAACCCCATTATATCACCTGCTCTTAGTACCTACTGTACTGAAGATACTCACCATCTTCCTGCCCATTGCTTTCTCTGTTATTCCACACTTAGATTTTTCTCTAAACTGTAATTAGAAGATTGATTGTCTGAATTACTTATCCATGTCATGATTATTAATGATAAAGGCTTAGCTCTGTGTTTAACAAACACCCTCTATCTGTATGTGAATGGCCCATTACAATGTTTCTTGTGTTCATTTCTCTAGTCTTATGCCCCTTCTCTGAATGCTACTCACTGGTATTCTCCCTTTCATAAAGAAAATATTCACTTAGTGTTTTAAGGTTTTTGCTTATAGTACTCTCTTTGCCTGTAAACTTTTGCTTTTTGGGCTGCTTGGAAAATTGCACCTCACAAAACAAGGCATCTTCCATGTCTGAATGAGATCTTTAAGGGCTATTGTATGGTTTTGTTATTGCACTTTTCCTGTTTGTCCTAAGAACTACATGATCAAATAGAAACAGCACTTTCAATCTGAATTCTAGAGTGAAAAGGCACAAAGAGCAAAACCATAGACAATCCTCAACAGAAATGCAAAATAAATTATTGTTGTAAGCCTCTGAGATTTAGAGAAATCTGAATAAAACATATATTTTCAGATTTAAATTCAACCTGCATCTAGTGTCTTAGATATCTATCAATGTATGTTAACTTGAAATGTTACTTTATTGTCATAGGAAAAAGAAAAACAAAAATAAACTGTCTTATTTTCTCCTTAGATATTGAGTATATTATAAATTTTGATTTCCTTCATTTATGATTCCTATTAGCCTCAATATTGCAAAATTGTCTCAATTAAAGTAAAAAATAAAGACAAAAAGCCACATGAAATCCTGCTTAGTACTGCAACAAACATGTTCCTATTGCTTACAATTGCTTATAACAAGGTTTACAAATGATTTTCTTTTTCCATTTCCATTTTGTTAGGTCTCATGAATTCCTTAGTCTTCTTTATTTGTTTTTCCAACCTTTGATTCACTTAGACAGTTTTTAATGTGCTTAGTGATATATATGCCTCTAGAGTCAATATATACTCCTTCATTCAAGAGTTTTCTAGGGAGATTCATTCTCATTGAACTCTTTGGACTATTCCAGCCTTTACAAAATATTTCCATCTTTCACACCAATGACCATTACTTCATCTTTTTCTTTCTGCTTTTGTTCTAGATTAGCCTCTATTCTTAAATGTTGTTCCTTCACAAATTAATATTTAACTAAGTGAATATTTAACATTTGCACTTGCAATTCTCAAGATGCATCTCAAATTTAACTTCTCCAAGACAAATCACATGAATTTATGCCCACAAATAAAACTCTGTCACTATGAATTACTTTTAAGTTTTAGATATTCATACAATCATAGAATTTTACAGTTTTTGTGTTTGACTTCTTTCCATATATTTTTGAGATTCATCCATGTTGTGTCAGTTTTGTGCGCCTTTTATTTTTTAGCAGTAATTCATTATGTGAATGTGCCAATTTTGGCTATATTTAATAGTTCTATGAAAATTCATTTACAGTTGTGAAAACATTTTAATTTCTCTTAGAAACACGCTGGTCAGTTATATTTCTGGATCATGGGATATGCATTTATTTAACTACTTAATTTTCCACAAGTGGTTGTTATTAGGGTCTGGGATTGTTCCCTACTTACTAATTAATATCAGCCCATTAATATTTTATGGACACAAGGAGAAGACAAGAGGCTCCTGGGTTGGAAAAGAAGGACTTTATTATCCATAGTACAACAAGCAACATGAAACCTTTTTTATGTTGGTTTCTATTATCCCAAAGTCCCATAGAGGGGACACAGAGAGCCCAGATGGATGCTTAGACATGATAGTGATTTACAGAATCTTCCATTTTAGTTGAACAGTAAAAAAGTTGGCATTTTGTCCTATATAAAAAATATATTTTAATCCCTTCAAGTTGCTCCTTGTGAATATAATAACTCTGACAAATGGCCTTGTTTAAAAAAATGATGACTTGCATTATTAGCGTGCCAAAAAAATGTGTGGCTGTAGGATAAACACATGCAGGGCTATGTCCCAACACCTATAAAATTTTCACTCTCATTAGCAATGTAAGAAAACTCTTTGAGTCATTCTAGAATGTAGTTGTTAAATTGACTTTTCTTGATGAATAAAGATTGAACATTTTTAAATGTACTTATTGGCCAAATACTTTCTTTTACAATATGTTTGATCATGAAATACTTTTTATTTTTAAACTTGGTTTTATCTTCATATTATTGAGTTTTAAGTGATCTTTATATATTGTGGATATAATTTATTCATCATATATATACATTGTAAATATTTTTCTTCATGTCTGTGACTTGTGTTTTCATGTTCTTAGTCATCTTTCTTGAAGAACAGGATTTTCATAAGATGAACTGTAGTTTTTATTTTATTTTATTTTTTAAGCTTAATGCTTTTATGTACTAAGAAATGTTTGCTTAAACCAAGGGTCTGAAATTTCCTTCTACATTTTTTATCAGAAGTTTTATTATATAGTTTTAATATTTTTGTTTGTTTAATTTTGAATATTTTGTATGGTATGAGCTTGGTTTAGAGTTCATTTTCCATTTGGATACCCACTCATTTTACAACTTTTGTTGAAAAAAAAATTTCTCTTCTTACAGTTTTCCTATTGAAGTGTGTGCCCTTCCCCTCATTGAATTATGACTTTGCAAAAAGTCAAGTAACAATATTTGTATACTTTTATTTCTGGAAACTTTATACTCTTGTATTGATGGATATGTCCATTATTATGCTACTATCACACTGTCTTAATAGGTTTAAAGTGTTTTAACAAGGTAGTATATGATGGGTTACAATTCATTACATTTATTAACATTATTATTACTAATCATTATTACAATTATTAATGGCATATAGAAGAGAGACTAGTCTTGTTGCAGGTACTTTGCCATGACAAAGAGGACAATTTTCTGTTTATTTACAGTTAGAGTATATTTTTCTTCCCTGGAATAAGTAAAGATTGCTTAGAATTTCTTGCTATTCCTTCTATTTAAATATAAAGGTTAATTCCTTCTTCTCGAATGTGGGATTATTTCAGTGACTTCTTGTTAAGCTAAATGTGGGGAAAAATTAACTTCTGTGGTTTCCAAGATGAAGTCATAAGAAATCTTATAACTTCTTTCTAGCTCTCTTGGACACTCTCTCTGTAAGACCCAAGATACTACTTAAGAATTCCTAAGCCCTCAATACTGTTATTCTGGGCAGGGGGCACAAGGTAGTAATCTGATCTACAGTTCCAGTCTAACCCAGAATTCCAGCTATCCTGCTAAGATGCCGGATATGTGAGCTTAGCCATCTTGGATGTTCCAGACCAGTATGTCTGCCAGCTGACTGTCAGAATGTCTTCCATCAATGCCATGTGGATTGGAAGAATCTATGGATAAGTACTTCTCTGCTAACAAGTAGAGCATGAAAATTCCTGCTACTGTCTGTCAGGAGGAAGTAGGTCACATATGTCAAATTCTAGTGGAAATTGTCTGTGTTTCTTTTAGGAGCTTAATATGACATTGCATAGTTCCCAACTAATGATAACTAACATACACCAGAAGAACAATGACTGAAAAAAAAAAGATAGATTAATTAATTTAAAACAACAGTGACTTTGAGGTAATTCAGACCAGGATTCAAGTCTAGGAATTTCCATTGAAAATACATGAACACTGAATGTTATTGTCAAATTTTGTAACACACTACTTATCAACTCAGTCAGTAGGGAATGAAACCTAGCAAGGGTCATCCCATCTCTGCTGCCGAAAACTATATTCATGTTACTTAGCTTCCCTCTATCACAAGTCATCTATAGAATAATAATATGCTACCTCCCCTTAGAGGGATTGTGAGGATTCAGTGAGATCACCCATGAGAACTTAAAAATCAAGCAGTGAGACTGTGCTTAATAAATTCTAGATCTTGTTGGTAGGACGATTATATGAGAAATGGTAAAGGCAATTATGACATGAAAGAGTCTGACTCATGCCAGATTCCTCCCTTCTTTCCCTAGGACACTTGGAATGTAAGGAAACAAAAACCAGACAGCCTCAAGGAGAACATGGTTCACTAGTTTTTATACAAGTTAAAATTTAATTACAACTCAGGTTGTAAGTACTTTATAAAATATAAAAATTATTGCAATAATAATTAGTTATTGACTAAAAAATTACTTGCAGAGATTTTAAATTCCATTGTAAAAAGACAAATTAGTCTCAACTACATAAAGGTATCATCACCTCATTTTATTCCATATTAGAAGAAGGCTGTAACTGGACTACAGAATGAAAACTATTGATTCTGTGCTACAAAAATGCTATTTTAAAGAGTTATGTAATTTAGTGTGCCATGGATATACATTAAAGGCACCATTTTATCAAAGATTTTATGGGAAAAATGAGGAAGAGGGGGTGTAATAAGCCAAACATTGAATATGAATTTTGCTACAAAGAACTTCAAGCAGTCTCATTTGGAAATGCACATTCATTTGACAGCATTGAAAGTCAGTCAAATATAGACATATTTACCTAAGAAAAGTATGGAGTGTGGAAATGTGGAAATGCTTTCTTAAGCAGGAAGGTTTTTGATTCATTTTGCTGAGCTTCAGGAAATGTAGCTTAGCAGCTATCTTCACCGAGACTCCTAGTTATATAATGCATGCACAAATTTAGTAAAGTCTGCCATGTACAGCAATTTTGATACTGCTACATATAATTGGCATTTACTGCATTCAGGCAATTATACACCTTTCATTAACACACAACACTTAGAGCAGCCTGGCAGTTCACTAGAGTATGATGGACACCATGTAGTCTGCATTTCAGTCTATCTACTCTCTGATACACTATAAGAGAGAATTGCTCCTAACTCAAACTGATATCCTCTGTCCTTTGCTTCCTGTCCACTGTTAACGCTGCAGCCTCATCATTCTCCCCTGGCAATTTTGGACCTGGGGATCTTAAACCTATACTTGGTACATGTATAGGTTTAAGAACCACCTGGGATTCCTTTTGCCTTGGCCTAGGGCTCTGTTAAGTGTGTTTGCACTGATGGTTTCTTGGGGAAGTGGGTGGAGCAGGGATCTCTCAGCTTAGCTTTTAAGGTTTTTACTGTGAAGACCATTTGAGAGGTGTAGGAAAATATTCCTGCAGATAAGGGTTAGATTTTTCAAGTTGTTTAATTTCTCTTAACTTGATGTCTACATTGATAAAATGCCTATAATCATCTCTTCCTCCTGAGGCTTATTGTGAGAGTGAGGGTTCCTCATTGAGTGTCTGGAACTAGGCTTCCTTGGGGGTGCTGGTTCCCAATTCCCATTGGTATATGGGTTGATGGTTCTGTGACTGGGCACAGTCTAGTTAAGAAAAAGAAATGTCAAAGTCCCCTTTCTGCTGTCCCAGACAAATCATGTCTATTCTTTTTGTAAACTTCAGCATTTAAGAGGAAATATCACACCCTGTGGGATTCTATCTCTAGTGCAGGATCTGTATCTATCAAGATCTTTTCTTCACCCAGATGCTCATTGTCAATTTCTTTTTACTTTGCAAGGCATATCTGTATTCCTCACCCACACCCCTTCTCTTTTTTCTTGTACCATATTTTTATATTGGTTTCTTATTTTACAATAAAACTTTACTATAAAAAAAACAAAAGGGAGGGCAGAGGAAGGTTAGTCCATGACTTTACTTACCATTCTTCCTTTATAGGTCACTGCAATTCCTGCTGTTGACCATCAAATGCAAACTTCCCCCATCTCCAGCTCTCCTAAGGAAAGTAAAGAGGTAGCTGATCAATACAATAACAAACCTCATCCTTACTTCATCGGGTGTTAAAATTATTGATGTGATCTAAGAATTGAAGACCCAAATGCTTCAGGAGGGGTTACAACTAGATTTGTTGTAGAGTGGGAGAGCTGCATCTCTTTCCTCCTGTGAACGGGTTTCCTCAGGTAGGGTTCTCTGTCTTCATCCCAGTTAATGTTACACAGAGCTGGTGGATCCAAACTTACATCTAAGTCAACTGTCTGACTGGAGGTCTTTTTTTGGCTTTTTCTTGCCAAAAATACTTCTTTAACCCTCAGCCTGCTGTCTGTTCCTACGTCTACGAAGGGATCAGATTCTCTCTTATTTTTTGGAACCTAGCACTATCAATGGATAAACTACAGTCCATAGGCTTTAGAAAGTTATAACCTAGACAGGAAAAACAGGAATTAAAAAAATAAAAAGAGTTTTATTTTCTGTGAGTGTGGTATGTAAAATACAGTGATGGAAAATGGAAGAAATAAAACATTATTGAGAGTGAGTGTGAAGATGTTTTCACAGAGAGTATAAACTGAATCTGAAAAACAACCAAACAGACAACAAAGAGAAGGGCATTCTGAAAGGAGAAAGGAACACGTTGTTAACAAAGGCAAGGAATTATGGAATAAAACTTTGATTTATGGATACTAAAAAAAAAATAGAGAATGATGAGGTAGGATATAGGGTGTAGATAAGTAACTACATTAGTCAGATAGAGTTCCCATGATAAATACCATGGGCTCTGTGGCTTAAACACAGGCATTTACATTCTTCTAATTCTGAAGGCTTTAAGTCCCAAGGTCAAGATTGAGCAGGATTCCAATCTGGGAAGGGTTCTTTTCCTGGCTTGTAGATGGACACCTTTTCTCTATGTCCTCACATGGACTTTTTTTGATGTATGAACACAGAGAGAGACTGTGCAAGGGGGTTCTCTGGTGTCTTTCTTTAAAAACAAAACAAAACACTAATTATATGAGGGCCTTGACCTTAAAAGACCTCATATAACCTACAGTAATTACTTCTATAGAGGTCCAAGTATAGCCACACCAAGTATTAGAACTTCAACATACACATTTTTGAGAGACACAGACATTCACTTTGTAACAGTAACAATTTAATATGTTGACCAAACCAGGAAACATATTAAAATGATGCTATCAATTCTTATTCTAGAATAATATTTATAAACCAGAACTCTCTCAGGAAACTGAAATATATGGTCTTCCTAAACACTGGGTAAGTAGCTGTTCTTGTATGACATACTAAGTGGTTTAAACTACCCAGTGTGGTAAGCATAAATTTTTCCCATGGCCTTCAATTCTTGTTGTCACATTCATGACTATATTATATGCATGGTGAATAAAACTTTGCAGATGTAGTTATTATTATTAATCAACTGATTTTAAGATAAAAAGATAATCCTGTATAATCCAAGTTGATCCAGTGTTATATAAGTCTTTAAAAGCAGAAGACAATTGCAGAAAACTAAAAGGAGAGACTCAGATATATGTAAGTATGGAGGATTAGCATGCCACTGATTTTTTTAAATTGTATTTTATTGATTATGGTATTACAATTGCCCTGATTTTTCCCCCTTTGTGCCCCTTCACCCAGTACCTCACACTCTCTCAGGCAATCCCCACACCATTGTTCATGTCCATGGACCATGTATAGATTCTTTGGCTACTCCCATTCCTATACCATATTTTACACCTCCATGGCTGTTCTGTAACTACCTGTTTGTACTTCTTAAACCTGTAAACTCTTCACTCATTCTCCTCCCATCTGGAAACCATGAAAACACTCTCTGTATCCATGATTCTGTTTCTGTTGTTCTTGTTTGCTTAGATTATTTTCTAGATTCAATTGTTGATAGATATATATCTATTGCCATTTTCTTGTTCAAAAAAGAAGCTTTGATCTTCTTTTTCTTAAATAAGTCTCTTTAATATTTCATATAATAATGGTTTAGTGATGGTGAAATATTTTAGTTTTTTTCTTGTCTGGGAAGCTCTTTATCTACCCTTTGATTCTAAGTGATATCTTTGCTGGGAACAGCAATCACAACTGAAGATCCCTGTTTTTCATGACTTTGAATATTTTTTGCCAAACTCATCCAGCCTGCAAAGTTTCTTTTGAGAAAGCAACTGACTCTCTTATGGGAACTCCCCTGTAGGTATGTAACTGCTTTCCTCTTGCTGCTTTTATGATTTTCTCTTTATCTTTAAGCTTTAAGATAGCTTAAAGATAAAGCTATCTTTACCTTTAATTCTGTTATTTTAAAGATAAAGCTGTCTTTAAGCTATCTTATATTTTTAAAGATATATCTCAGAGTGAGCCACTTTGCATCATCTTTTTGGGGACTCTCTGTGCTTCCTGGATTTGCATATCTATTTCCGTCACCAAATTATGGAAGTTGTCTTTCATTATTTTTTAAAAAAATATTTCCAATTTCTTGATCTTTCTCTTTTCCTTCTGGCATACTTATGATGCAAGTGTTAAACTTCTTGAAGTTGTCCCAGAGGCTGCTTTCACTATCCTTGTTTTTTTTTTCTTTTTTCTTCTCGTTGTTCTGATTGGTTGTATTTTGCTTCCTTCTGTTCAAAATCATTGATTTGATTCTCAGCTTCATCCACTCTAAGGTTGTTTCCCTGTAAGTTGTTCTTCATATTAATTAGTGTATACTCCCTTTCTGACTGACTCTTTTTCATGCTTTTGAGATTCTCACTAAGTTTCTTGAGCATCCTTATAACCAGTGTTTTAAACTCTGTATTTGATAGGTTGTTTATTTCCACTTTGTTTAGCTCTTTTTTCTGAAGTTTTGATCTGTTCTTTCATTTGGGCTATGTTTGTCTCCTCATTTTAGCAGCTTCCCTGTGTTTGTTTCTATGTGTTAGGTAGAGCTGCTATGATTTCCTATCTTGGCAATGTGGCCTAATGTAATAGGTGTCCTATAAAGTCCAGTGACACAGTCTCCCCTATCACCCAAGCTGAGTATTCAAGGTACACCCTTTGGTGTGGGCTGAGTACACCCTCATCTTGTAGTTGAGCTTTTATTGCTATTGAAAGGTCAATCTGAGGGATTTACCCATGCCAGTCAGCTACAAGGACTGGCTGTAACCACTGACCACCAACTTCTGCCCTCCATGGAGGATCAGAGTGTGAGAGCAGGGTTGTGGTGCTCTAACATGGTCTGTTGCTGTCCACTGGGTGCACAGGCTCTGGGGCTTCCTGGGTGGTGAAGATCAAGGTCAGCCCCCAACTGTGTTTTGCCTGGGGCAACTTTGCCTGAGCTATAAAGCAATCTGAGATGACTGCTACTTGCACTGGGCTTGGAGATTCCCAGGTAAAGCTAAGTTGTAAATCTAGGTTTGTTTCTCTATTGCTGTGCCTGGAGCCACTTAAGCAAGTTGTGGGGCCTGGAGATACACTGAGGATGACTGTTGATTGTTTGAGAAGATTTAGGAAGCTGTGAGTCATGAACCAAGACTAGCCATTCATATGGAAAAACAGCTTGGGTGGGCCCATAAATTGGGTGGAATGGGGAGTCTCTGGGGATCTTAAGAGCGGGGCAAACAGTGTTAGCCAGGTGGATGAAATCTCAGATATGACACCAGCCTCTGAGGTTCTGTGGAAGGTGGGTTCAGAAAAGAGAAAATGGTCTCTACCCACCTTTCTGTCTGGGCAAAAGCTATCTCCCAACTGTTTTCTTGATGCCAGACACTTCAATTTCTCCCTGTATGGCACCATACCTTTCAAGCTGTTACCCTGGTGCTGAAACTCAGAAGGAGTGAGTATGATTAATTCTGAATGTGGGCTCGTTAAGAGGAACTGCTTGGGACTCCAGAGATTTCTTCTACTCACTCCAACCCTCTGGTTTTTGCAGCCAGAAATTATGGGGATTTATTTTCCTGGCACTGGAACCATGAGCCGGGGGCCTGGTGTTGGCTAAGACTCCTAGCTCCTGAGATATTTTTTCAAAATTTTTATCTACCACAGGTAGATGTGAGACCAGCCCATTCCATCTCTTTTCCCCTCCTACCAGTCTGGATTTCTTTAATTCTGTCATTTTCAGACTTTCATTCATCTCAAATCGGATTTTTCTAAGTGATGATTGTTCTATAATTTAGTTGTAATTTTAATGTGGTTGTGTGAGGAGGTGAGCTGTGTTTACTTATGCTGCCATTTTGACTGGAAATCACCACTACTGATGTATTTGAAAATGCAGGTAGAAGAATCAGGTGGCCTCTAACAACTGATGACACCTGATCAACACCCTGAAAAGATTTATAAATTTCAGTCCTACAATCACATCCCTCCATTCTGCCAACAAATCTGAATAATTTATCTTGAAAGCAGATTATCTCCAGAGTTTTCCATTATGAGCCAAGGCTCTTGACCCCTTGATTTCAGCCTTGTGAGACCATGAAAACAGAACCCAGTTAAGCTTGCCTAGATCGCTGAGCTATAGAATCTTGAGAAAAAGAATGGGGATTATTTTAAACTATTTAGTTTTTTTTTAAAAAAATGTTATATAGCAACATAAATCAAATATACCTAGTAAAAAGAAATAATTACTGAAAATTATAGACAAGGTAAATAAATGATCAGGTTTATATTTTCAAAGATTGTCTTTGTCATCAATATGAACAAATTAGACCAGGAGGGTGATGCCGCAATGCAAAAAGAACACAACTGCAATAATACAAGTGAGAATGGAAGGTCTCAGAAGTATCAAGCAAGCAACGCTAGCATGATTGCACACTGATTAACAAGGAAAGATGGTAAGGAAAGGGGGTGAGTCAAATTCTTCAAAGAAGGTGGCTAAGAGGATGGGTGACATTCAGAGAGGAGAAGAGGCCTGCTTGTAAATTGCTGACTTCAGGATTGTTGTGTTATGTTTAAAGGGTCTATAAAACAACAAGTTGAATGTACTCAATGGGAAGTTCAGTATGTAAAGCTTGAACTGGGTGGATGATGAAATTTGGATATAAACAATTTGCTGTAATCCTGAGATAAGTGGTTGTTGAAGTTACTAGAGATGATAAAATAGTAGATAATGTAAAACTTACAGGGTGCAAAGAGAAGAGGGTTACAGGAAATGCCTTGGGAAACATCAACACTAAGAGGTAGAAGTAGAATAAAAGGCTGTAAAACAGGCCAGAGTAAGGAAAAAAAAAAGCAAATGAGGGATTGCAGTGTCAGGAAAACTAAGAAATATGTTTCAGCAATATTTGATTTTACAGAGTTATAAAGTAAAATGTAAAATAAATAAAACATGGAATTTAATAGCAAAATCATTAATAATTATTTTTTAGGTTCTGTCAGTGGAAGTGGGATAAAAATATGTGTTGGTATTTAATAGAATGACCTGAAAGAGAGTGGTCGATACAGGGAATGTCTATGGTGATGATGATGCTGAAAATTATAATTACTATTATTAATATTATTTAAAGGAAATGAAGTAAAATGGGAAGAAAATAATTTATTGAGAAGAATGAGATATGATTACATATAATATATAATATACATTATATATGTATACTGAAGATAAGCAAAGTGAGAAAGAATCACTGTAGATAAAGCAGAAAGAAAAAGAAGCAAAGCCTTGAGATGGAAGCTAGAGAATGGGGAGGAAAATAAGCCCACAAGCTTAGGTAGGAAGATTGTTGTAGAAGAGTGTCCCTAAATCCATTTTCATTTCTCTTTGGACTTCCCTTCCCATCAGCTAGACTGGTGTTAGATATTTGTTTAATTACGTGTGGTCATGTGACTGAGTCTAGCCATGATGATAACATGTGGCATTATAGGGCAATAACTCTCACAAAGTGGGTATTGTCCCATGTTCTGTTTCTTTCTATCATCTGAATACAGAAGCTGCAACCATTAAGAAGAAGGTGAGATGTACGAGAGTAAATACAATCGCTTTATAACATTCCAATATTATTTGAAGGAAGCACACTTATATTACTTAGCCATTATCCATGTTTTAGTCTATTTATTTCTGGATCCTAGGCTACTATAACGATTATGTGCATAAAAAGGAGGTGAGTCTAGAGGCAAGGGGGTGAGGAAAATTGCAGTATGCATAAATTTGTTAGTAAGGACAAGGAAGGTGAGATGGATTTCAACTTTCGCAGTGAAGTAGAAGTAAATGGTATCTTTTGACCCGATGGGGTAAGGACTAAAAGTGAAGTGTATGGTATGCTGAAATCAGAGGGGTTTCTACGGTACAGGAATAGTGAGGACTAGCAGAGAAGTGGGCTAGAGAAAGGATTGTATACAAAGCTCACATTTCCAGAAAAGTGCTGAAGTCTTAGCAGAATTTGGACACTAGAAATTAGTGTGACTTCATGTCTGTATACTGTTTGCACCAAGAATGCATGCTATGATATAGGAGGCTAAAATAAGCACATTTTCTTAATGTTTTTGATTAAGGCATTAGTGAATAACCTCAGGTGCCAAGCATATTTTTTTTAAGGGAGAGATATCCCAAGGGTTTCTACCCTAAGGAAACTTACCGTGTGTTACCTATTTTCTTAACATTTACTGTGAACATGTGTAGTTCCATCCATCATGTCACATAGATAATAGTCAAGTCCAAAGACAACCTTGTGTGAGATTAATGTAAGTTCATAATAAAGTACCTGATACACATAAGGATCTTTTTATTTCTTCAGATGTACCCAGCAATCAGAAGTTAAAATTAATTATACAGATTACTCAATCTATAAACATTTACCAGCCATCAATGATATGAATGATCATGTTTAGAAAACTTGCTACGTTTAATATCAGTGGTTCTGTTCTTTAAGTGTGGAGAGGTAGTGTTTTTATTATAAATCTATAAATACTGAAACTTGTGAAGAATGGGTTCTATATAGTGGAATCCATACCTAATTTGCTTAAAATGCCATAATAAAAGAAATTAGAATATTATAATTTAAATCAATCACATAAACTCATAAAAAAGACATCTCACCATTAAAAATCTGTTAAATTAATAACGTGGAAATTTGGTTCTTATATGTTAAGAATAATGCAGTGTGTGTCATTATTATACTTCAGATTACCCCCACTATATTACTGTCTCTGTTAAAACCTGCATATGTCAATTATCCAGGATACTTATGGAATATATATATTTTTATTTTTAAAATATTGTTTAAATTTTATTTTAATTGTTATTCAGGTACATTTTTTGTCTTTTACTCCTATCCCAGTCCACTCCCCCAGTGCTCCCCACCTCCCTCCCATTTCCACCCACCTTAGTTTTTGTCCATGTGTCCTTTATACTTGTTCCTGTAATCCCATTCCTTAAAGCAGTGCATAAATACATAATTTATTTCCAAATCTGTGTTACACTGCAAGTCTACAATTTAGTTAAGTACATTGGGGAAATTGAAGCAATATTTTTTTAATTTTTATTGTTTAAAAATTAATGTTTAACTGAGTATGTGCTTTTTTCTTAAGTGAGACATAAAATAGTGGTACCTCTTCCATTTGATGCTGTCATAGACATAGATATGGTGAAATTTGGAAGCTTATTTTTAAAATTTTGTATATATCCACAATTTTATTGGTTTATTCATATTTTAAAAAGCAGGTGAGAAACATTAGAAAAACAAATATTAATTTTTGTGAAGCATTTGCTAATTGGCAAAATTTCATTTAATTTTTTATAAATTCAAGTGTCACAATTTTTTTATTTCTTGCAGTATGAAGGACTAAGTACTCTGATTGTTCTACTAAAAAATAAAGCCTTAAAGTCATGTCAAATGTGTGCTCTATAATTGAATCAATGCACAAAGAAAATGTAAGAATTCTCACTTGAAAACTGAACAGAGAGAAAGAAACTCAGGGAAGAAAGTAAAATTCTAAGAATTTGACCTTGTATAAATTTGCCAAAAATTTTCAAATTGGTTTGCACAGCCTCTCAGAATGCAAGAAATATGGGCAAACCAACATCGAGGCCCAAATAAAATGTGAGTCTATTTGGATAGACTCCCTCAGTAAGCTGGGATGATCAGAAGGCTGAACTTGTAGTGTAATTGTGAACTAAAACCAATCAACGCATTCTTCAAGGTGATACAAGGTAAACATCCTTTCCTTAAACTTGACATTGTATAGAAGGTAAAAGCATGTACACACATGACAGGTGTGTATACACATACACAAACATCTTCCAGATAAAAGAGAGAAAAAGAACAAGTTGGACCTCACACTCACACTCTTCACATGACAAAAAATTTAAAAAATAATACAACATCTTAGAATTTATTTTAAAGTTACCTTAGTATGTCAAAATCAATATGATTTATCTTTGGAGGATTTCACCTTCATTCTTGAATTCAAAAACTTTTTCCAGAGAAAATGAGTATTCACAGTCAAATGTCACTGAAGAAACAAGAAAAAGGACCATGAACCTGCAAAAACAAAAGTTATTGAAAATAAGGCCTTTAAAATTCAGATATTAGATCAATTATAGAATGCAAATAAATGTACATGGAAATATAGTTAATATGTTCAAAAAAAGAGGAGACTACTTTGAAAATGAGACTATGGAAAAAAGCAAACATGAGGAATAGTCAAGGTCATTTTAAAATTACTAAGTGGAATTAAGTGTGATAGCAGGTAAGGCACAGCTGGGAGATTTAGTGAACTGATAGAACTGAAGAAATATTCTAGAATACAGCAAAGACAAGCAAGGACATAAAAAATATGGAGAACCTAAAAAGAAGAAAGTGTGTAAAGGATTAACCTACCTCTCACTGTAGTTCCAAGAGCAGAGGATAAAAAAATGTTATGGAGATTATTTGTGAGAATTATCAAGAACTGATGAATGATATCAATGTACTTCAGAAAACTTATGAATCAGGATATTAAAGAAAAATCACATCCTGACATGTTATACCAAAGAGAAAGAGTATATCTTAAAAATAATCAGTGAGAAAAGATTGATTTTAAGAGAGTGACTATTATACCTACTGTTGATTTGCAAAAAGGTTTCCAAAACAAATTTCCTGACATTGTACTCAATATTCACACTGAAGAAATAAAGGAAGAGTTGCAGTTTTTCCTTGGAGAGATTGTAGAAGTGCTACCAGTCTTAACCTTCTTTTTTAACTTGA
Organism: Carollia perspicillata; assembly: GCA_004027735.1. NCBI lineage: Eukaryota > Metazoa > Chordata > Mammalia > Chiroptera > Phyllostomidae > Carollia > Carollia perspicillata. The sequence continues at coordinate 20,373 of PVKM010006686.1, forward strand.
TTTATCAGATTTTACTTTTTTATTATTTATTTAGTGTTATTGTTGTTCGAATACAATTGTCTCCGTTTTCCCACCATCAGTTTGTCCTGCTCCATCCACACCCACGTCTCACCCTCCATCCTTCCACCCTTTGGCTTTGTCCATGGGTCCTTTATACGTGTTCCTTGACCACCCTTTCCCACTGTGGTACATTTACACAATGGAATTCTATGCAGCACAAAGAAAGAAGGGCTCCTTCCCTTTGTGACAGCCTGGTTGGAATTGGAGAGCATTATGCTAAGTGAAGTAAGCCAAGTGGTAAAATACATATACCATATGATCTCATCTATAAGTGAACTGTAATTAACAAAACAAAGAAGCAAGCAAAATATAACCAAAGACATTGAAATCAACCCTCTTTCTTTCTTTCTTTCCCCATCTGAGAATTCCCTGGGTGTCCCTGGACCTAAGTGAACACAAAAGTGTCAACTTTACTTCAGAAAGCATTAAAGGATGAGAGGTTTGTCTAGAGGCCTACCGCATGAGAAGAGGGCTGCAGCTTGGAAATCACTTCATTCCCACTAACAGCAGGCTAAATTACAGTTTTCTTATGAAACACATGTGAGTTTTGTGAAAATTCAGCTTGGGATTGTCTCAAGTCTTGTTTAAAAACGCCTTGGTCAATAAAGGGACCTCTGCAAAAAAAAAAGGCTTGTAAGGACATCACCAGATGTTCAAGGTTTTAAGTAAAAATCTCAGCAAAGCAGCCAGGGCTGATGCATTAACCTCACTGGGAGAACTACCTATTAGGAATCACCAGCCATGGGGAGGAATCTCAAAGAAGCCCTAAGTTTGCTTTGGAGAATTCAGCATGAGATGTCCCATTTCTTTTAGGGTAATCAGACAGCCGTTTATTAGGGGTCAACAAGACCAACCTTGCCCCATAACCCCTCTCACATCAGTCCTGCAAGAGCCACAGTATCATTGGGGTGTAGGGGAAGGGGCAGGAGACTCAGGGTAAAAATGGAAAAGCTTACTTCTTGCCCTCTCCATTGGCCAAATAGGGAAGAGAACTTTAAACAGATATTGTGGTTTTGATTATTCTAGAGTATAGGGAATTATAATGAACAAAATAAGAAAATTCTCAGGAATGAAAGTTATCAGAGAAGTTTTTATTACTTGGGAGTGATCTACTCTGTATGTTAAAAGACAAGCTAGGACATAAACAGGAGTTTCTCCCTGAAAGGGGTGGGAAGAGTTAAATAAGGAGTTGCAGGGACATGAGTAAGTTAATTCATTATTGTATCTTTGCTCATTTTTCAGATTAAATAAATATTAACAAAACTATGAATTTAATGTAGTAAAATCAATGTTCAAGGAGTACATTAAATTATTGTTTTGAAAATATTGTTTTAAATATTCATTATATTTAATGCCTTCTAGCTGTACTATAAAAAGAATGCTTTAAAATGATGAAAACTAAATAAAAATAATTTAGTTCAAACCACTTAACTAACTAAATACACTCTATAGCTTGGTGGGGACGAGAGTAGGAAATGGAGAAATTAAAGGCAAGGGCTTCTCACTGAGGTATATCAAATCCTATTAGTGCAGGTTAATTTCCTTGGCTGCAAAGAAGACAGGGCTCCTATTGTCTTCTCTGCTTCTGCTGAAATGTATTATTTACTCATCATGTCTGTTTCATTTGCAGGAATTTTATTCCTGTTTCCACATTTCTCATGCTAGATCATTTTTGACCTATGACAAAATTACTATGATATTCATAGTAAAGTCTTACAATCATGTTTTAGCTCTTTCTACACTTAATAGTTACTGATAGTATCTCACTAAGCTTTCAAAAACGTATCCCTTGTCTAAAAAGAAGTGTGTTCCTTAGAAACTTGATTGCCTACAAAGCTTGAAATGAGGCTTATTTTTCTTGTTAAATAAGCCATTTATTCTGGAATGCATACATATCCAAGTGTAAATCAAAGGAAATAAGTAATCTGTGGCTTATGTTTAAATATCATACATTTCTATTCAAATGTTGGTAGGTTAGATTTAAAGTTCAATTATTAAACATATTATTAATGATACTTTGTATATATAATGCACTTATATTTCACTAGAGACTGTTATGTAAAAAATCTCATGGATCTGTCATAATTACCCTGGGAACTCAAAAGATATTAGCATTCAACATTAGAGTTGGACAGAGAGATACATGTTGGTTATGGAATCATGTCCAAATCATTTAGTCTGATACATCATCTGTAAAATAATTATGCTTAGAGACTAATAAGTATGATGAAGGAGAGTTCATTTAGACCATCTTCCCAAGCGATGAAAGACAGTCCCCACCACATTTCCACCAAATGGTTAGGGACCCATTTTATTCACATCCTTTTGACTCTAGGAACTTAATTCCTAAAACAGTGTCAATATCCAACATCTCATTCAGGGCTCTTCCTATTGCTACACATGGTGTCTCCATTTTTTTGTTTGTTTCCTTGCTATTTTTTAAAAATTGCCCAGGTCATGATATAACTATGAATTTTTATTGTTGATTACTTAGGGGCTCCCTGAAAATGAATAATGGCATGGTTAGTGGAGAAATATCACTAACAAAATCCAGAAGCTTAATAACTGAGAAAATAAGGCACACCAAATGAAAATTATGCCTGACTATAAGTTCGAGAGGAATAGAACAAGTAGGTATGGACATATCTTACATTAATCAGAAATATAGAAAGACATTTAGGCTAGAGTCCTTGAAAGAATTAAAAGGTAAAGTAAAATACTGCTTTGTAAATTGAAATGTAAAGTTGCATTGTAAACTTAATAGGGAACTAACAAGTGCTAAAGTATTTGCATAAACAATTAAAAGAACATTGGTATGTAGTTCACATGGCTTGGCCAAAATGTTGCCTTGTTCACTTATCAAAATGGCAGAGCCCATTGGATGAGATCAGAGAGAACTCTGCTTTGTAATGGAAAAATCTGAGGCAGATAATTATTAGGGAACAGGTCAAAGGCTATATTAATTACACAACTAATTGGATATTGGAAGACTTACTCCCCTCTTGAAAATTTCTATTAATTTGGGGTTTGTTTTGTTTATGGAAGTTTTAAAAAACAACATCCTAATTAGCCATTAGGTCAAAGAGTTCATGTATGGGTTACAAAACTGGGTAATATATACTTTAAGTTTACTTCAGTCATGACATTTTGAGGTTTTGTGAGCAACTTTATCTTAAAAAAACTGCTTTGAAATGCTATTTTAAAGTACTTTGTTTACTTTCTTTAAAAAAGATCATATGCTGTACTTTAAAATTTGTAATATTACTACAAAAACAAAAAACACAATAATTTACCATTGGCATCTTTGCCTTTAATTTCCAAGATTCTTAATCTTGAATTTAAAATTATGCTTACTTTATATATTATAAATATTTTTAATTTTCTATGAAGAAAATAATTCAATTGATCTATTAACATGTATGCTTTTTATTTTAAAAATATACGGGTTATTGGAAAAAGTACTTTTAATTTTATATGGAACAATAATAAATAATAAATGCTGGATGTTTCTAAAATCTCAAATAATATATCATTATAATACTAGGGAAAATGATAAAGGTAGAAAAAAGAACACTTCCAGTGCTTTTACCAAAATAGTCATAGGATATTTTTGTCATGCTACAATTATTTTTCTGTCATGAAAAGTTCCCTGTCATGAAAAGAGACATAATGGCCACACCATTTCATTTTCTAACTTATTAAGCAGTATGAGGGTGAATTGAGAGTTTCAATTTCAGGTTATGGTTATAATTACTAACTGCAAACATCTTTGTTGTCATTCATTAAGTAGTTATAATATTTAATCGAGACTGTAGGGTGTCTACACACATAATAGCACCATGCATAATTATCTGTATACATAAAGGAACACTGATGGTACTTTTAACAATGAAACATATTATCAAAAAATTACATTTTTCACTTACATTTTGACTTTAATTTTCTCAGTGATTAACTACACATCTCTGAATTTTTCTGCAAATGAGGATATTAAGCTGAATAAATGAACCATAAAGCAGAGAAGGAAAAAAAGCTATACATAATACCAATGGATAAATCTAGGATGCATTAACAAATAACACTTTTTTTCTAATAGCTATATGAGAAAGGAGAGAAAGTGACAAGGGTGGTCAAATACTGCGAGTTTAGCTGGTCACCTTCTTCTCTTGGGTGACCTTGGGAGGTACTGGGATCACGGGCAGCTTTTGCCCCAGCCTTATGCTTCCACAGCTTTGCTTCTGGCAGAGTACTTATCTCTTTGACTACTGGGAAACTACTAAAAAATGAGGAACTTGAAAGGAACCAGAACTTTCTGCACAAATCTCTTTGAAAGTTGTCACCTTCCAGGTTATTTTTTTAAGTTAGGAGCTTGCAAATAAAGAAAAGCTTGCACACTGAAACATAACTTTTTAATAGTTCTCATGTGGGAAATAGAAACCTAAAATTCTAAAAGAAAGGCGTTATGGTGTTCAGAATTAATTGTGTCAGTTCCAACAGTTTGTTGAGCAACAATTTTAATTCTACATAAGTGGAAAATTAGTTATCATACGAACATTAAAAAAACAGCTTTGTCCAACTTTAGTGGGAAAAGATTTTATTGAAAAGATATTGGAGATTTCATAAATATTCAGGAAAGTCAGAGAGAAATATCCTGCACATAACAGAGAGATTGGGAGACAAGGGGCAAGAACCAGGCCAAATTCAAAATTCAGGACAGTGAGAGCACAGGTTCTTCACCTAATGGAACACACCAGTACTCATTCCCTCCTGGGAAGCTGCCATTTGTGGGGCTTCTTGGTTGTTCTGCTTCCCTGTATTGCTAGCCGCTGGAGCAGTTGATCGGCTGACCTTAAGATGCATCCTGTGGCCCTAACTGGGCATTCATAGTGAAACAGAATGTGTTCCATTGCAGGGATGTACAATGTAGATTTTCCTCCCAACAGTAAAGACAGTGAGAGAAGGATTGGGTGTTTTGTTAATGTACCTTATATATGACAAATTTAAGTGAAAGGAAAAAAAGTGTCACAGTTAAGCACTAAAGAGGCCCTATAATCATCCAAGAGAAAGGAAATCTTTCTCAAGAAAAGAAGTGTTTGATTTATTAAATGTTATTCCATATTTCTGGAAACTTGAGTTGTTACTTATTTTTAATGTACCTTGCTTCAGAGGTGATTCCTCTTAATGTATTTTTTGTTATACATCAGATTAATTATTCAAACATTTTTTAGCCATGTTGACTGAATCTCCAGAGACAGGTCTCCTGAGAATTCTCAATTGAATTTATTTCACAATTGAATTAACTTTAAGAGAGGCATTATTGAATAAAAAAAATTTCCAAGAGAATTTGTTTTTTTAATTTTGTTAAGAAAACTTAACATGAGATTTAACCTATTAACACATTTTAAGTGCACAATAGAATGTTGTACAGCTAATCTCTACAATTTATTCATCTTGCGTAGCACAAGTTTATACTCATTGAACAGCTACTCTCAATTTCATCCTCATCTAAGCTCCTGCAACATCATGGATGAAGTCGAATGACATTTTATTAAGTGAAATAACAGTCATGAAAAGATAAATACTGCACAATTACATTTATATGAGGCATGTAAACTAATCATCCTCATAGAAACACAGTAGGCTTTTTATTTGTGTCAGGTTCCCCTTTATAATTCTGAGGAAGATTTGCTCTAATTGATCGGAAATATAAGCCACTAAGAATGCCCTAATATACCTTTTCATTGGAGTTATGGTGTGTGCATAAATATTAGACTGATGATACAGAAATATGAGCAGTAAGAAGCTATATGAAAAAGAACTGTAACAATGAAATTATCAAAATATTTAAAAAATGTTTTATTTACCCTATGTGACATCCTTGGAATTACTTATCTCCATGCTGAAAAATGTGTTAATATGTAAAAATGTTTAATGTATCAATAAGACAAAGACATTTTCTATATGCTACTTTTCCCAAGATCATCTAGATTTAGTTGATCTACTCAATCATCATAAAATTAAGTATTACCATCTATATTGAAACCTAAAATTAGTTTAGGAATTTCCTGGAAACATGACTCATGGTGTATCCATCAAATTAATTACTTAATATGTTTGTTTCTATTTTAAATAGGAATAGTTGCCTATAATTTGGCAATTTTAATATGAGACATTGAAATGCTCCGGAGCTATCACGTAGAGGTCTACATTAAAATACTAGCAATTTGTTTAATATTTCAGTAACTGTTATTATTTATGTGGAGCAAAAGATAATCACAGAAACTTAGATTTAAAAATTTATCTATACAATTATGCAACCTTTATTTTGGAAAAGTAATTTTGATGCTGAGTAGTCCCAGAAATATATCTAGAAACAAGAAGAAACCAATTTAAAGAGCATACTAATTCCATTCTGTTTAAGTATAAATAATATAAATAAAAGGACAATGTATTATTATGCAGCACGCTAATCTTCAGGTTTATGATCCTTGCTGCTTCCTCCATATTCTTCCTATGAACTATTTAGGGGAGATGGTACTGTCATGTTACAAATGGGATAATTGAGTACTCAAAAAATTATGCAGTTTACCTCAGAACAGAGATCTGATTAGTTGTAGAGCTATCACCAGAAACACCAGCATTATTGGAATATCCCTTTTTAATCCTGAGACCCCTATGAAGTGTCAGGATTTACACCTCTCTGTGGGATCCACATTGCACATATAAATTTCTGCTATTTTCTGCTTTATTGTGGTATTTATTTAATTATAGAGACCTCTTAAGAGAGATTATAATAAAAAATATAATTTAATGTATTTCCAGAGTGCCTGCATTGCCAGGGCTCCGAGAACACTAAACAAAGTGAGAGTCTTTGGGCTTCTCCTTGCCCTGTGTTGCTTTTCTTAAAGGAAAACTAATTATTCACTAAGAATGAAATCATTGGAGTGAGGGAGGCAGGTTGGGGCTGATTTGGGACCAGGGTATAAAAAATTAGGGGATTAGGTGAATGGCTAAGTGGAACCATGTGCCTGAGATTGACTCACACTGTGCGCCCAGAGGCTGAGTGGCTGATTGGAGCTGTGCACCCAAGAATGAGTGGCTGAGTAGAACAGCATGGTCTAGACTGAGTGGCTGATTTGAACCATGCACCCAAGATTGACTTGCATTGTGTGCCTAGAGACTGAGTGGCTGATATGAGCCTGGCAGCTCACTGAAGTCCTGGGCTGGAGGCTGGGCAACTGTGAATATTGCATCCCAGACCTGGTCCCCATCCTGTCAAAACCATAGGAAAGGAGAAAAGCAAAGCCTAACCTCCCTCTTCCTGTGGCATGCAAGAAGAGCAGCAGAACTCGCTGAATGGACTTAAAGTCAGCAGGATGCTTATTTTTTTGTTTCCTCTCTATTTTTCCCTTTTTTTCTCCTTCCCCCAACTGACAATAAGAGGTGGAGTTATGAAAGGTCCAGAGAGAGATCCAAAGAGGCAGGAAAAGAATAACCTCCAAAATTGAGAAACTGAGACAAATGTCATTTTGCTATCCCACAGAGCTAGCATTGTAATGTTTATGTGTATTATTATTATTTTCATCATTTTTAGTGCTTTTATTTTATTAGTATTTTTTAATTTCTCTTCCTTATGTTTAGTTTCCCTCATTTTATTTCTCTGTTTAATTGCATTATTTTCCTGGTTTTCCTTATTCCTTCTTTCATCTTGTATTTTAATTTTTCTTCTTTCACTTCACTTGAGTTCCAATAACACATTACTCTTGATACAGTACTTTCTATTCTGGTTATCCAAATCATACATTTCTTGTCATATTATTGTTGTTCCAGTATTATTGAAAATAATTGTTGTTCCATACCATTGTACATACTGCACAGGAACCCTCCCTGATCCTAGCCCACTTCACCTTATTTGTGAGCATTATTATTGTTGTGGTTAACTCTACTCTCTCTCATACTATGCCTTTACTCTCACTATACCTCATTATCTAACCTTGCACAAGCTCTCTGTTTTCTGGATTCAGCTGACAATTCTTTTCTCCTCTAACAAGAGTCTTAACTCTCTTTCGCCTTTTATATAAGGTGGCTAGTTGGGTGAAATATCACAGTTAACACTATACTTACCCAAAGAATCTCCTATCTCTTCTCTACTTGCTGATACTTTAAATCCCATGAAATACTCTCCTGCTGTCCTAATCCATTTTGCCTACCCCCTGCCACTGATCACATACAAGAATAGATGGGAGGTATGAACATAACTATATATGCTGGAGGAGAAAAAACACAAAAAAGGGAACCACTGAAAGGTAAAAACCTAAGTACAACAAGAGATCCCACACAAAGGGAAGAAAGGGCAAATTAAGAATGTCCAGTCAAGGAGATCAGAGACCACACCACTGAATCTCATAGAATTCCTACCATAGAAGTTCATCCTACAAAGATAACTAACAAAGCGAAACATCAGGAAAAACAGAAACAAAAGAGTCATTTAAAATGGGGAGACAAAAAAAGAACCTGAAATCAAAAGGAATGGAAGACTCTCTACCAAAAGAGCTAAATGAAATGGGGGTAAGAAAATTATGAGACATAAAATTCAAAATAATGGTTATAAAGATGCTCAAGAAAATTAGAGGCAACTACAAGGAACTGAGTGAGAACTGCAACAGAATGAAAAAAGGAAATAGAAACTATAAGCAAAAATCAGGAGGAAATGACAATTAAAATCTTGGAAATAAAAAACACACAAGAAGGAATTACAAGTAGGCTGGATGAAGCAGAGGATTTAATAAGTGAGCTGGAGGACAACATAGAAGAAAACACCCAGATAGAGCAAGAAAAGGAAAAGAAACTCAGAAAGAACAAAGAGGGATTAAAGGAACTGCAAGACAACATGAAATGTAATAATATCTGTAATAATAAGGACAAAAAGGAGAAGAACAGCAAGGGATAGAAAATATGTTTGAAAAAGTAAAGATGGAAAACTTCCCCAATTTGGTGACAGAAAAAGTCACACAAATCCAAGAGACACAGATTCCCAATCAAGTTGAACCCAAAGAGGCCCACTTCAAGAAACATCATAATTAAAATGGCAAAATTCCAAGACAAAGAGAGAATCTTAAAGATAGCAAGGGAGAAATAGGAAGTAACATACAAGAGAGCCCCAATAAAGTTAGCTGCTGACTTCTAAATGAAAACCTTCCAAGCTGGAAGAGAATGGCAAGAAATATTCCAAGTAATGAAAGCCAGAGACCTGCAACCAAGACTACTCTACCCAACAAGGCTCTCGATTAAAATGGAAGGCCAAATAAGGAGTTTCCCGGACAAAAGAAGTCTAAAAGAACACATATCCACCAAACCAGCTCTGCAAGAGATGGTAAAAGGACTGCTTTAAGAAAAGGAAAGTAGAGAGTGAGAGAGAGAGGAATACGTTTATGAAAAAATGTCAATGCATAAGTACCTATCAATAATAATGTTAAACGTAAATGGATTAAATACTCCAATCAAAATGGATAGAAGAGCCAAATGGATAAGAAAGCATGACTCACACATATACTGCTTACAATAGGCCCACCTCAGAACAAAAGACCTACACAGACTGAAACTGAAGGGCTGAAAACAAATATTCCAAGCAAATGGAATAAAGCTGGAGTAGCAAAACTTCTATCAGACAAAACATACTTCAGAAAAAGAGCCATAAAGAGAGACCCAGAAGATCACTTCATAATACTCAAAGGAACAATCCATCAAGAAGACATAAACATTGTAAATATATATGCACTCAACATAAGAACACCCAAATACATAAGGAAAATCTTGGAGGACTTCAAGAAAGATATTGACAGCAACACAATTATAGTAGGGGATTTCAACACCTCACTGTCAAAAATGGACAGATCTTCCAAACAAAATATCAACAAAGATATTGCAACACTGAACAATGTCCTAGATCAAATGACCTTAACTGATATATATAGAAAGAGGCCTCATCCCAAAGAAGCAAAATACACATTCGGTTCAGTTGCACATGGAAAAGTTTCAAAGATAGACCACATGATAGAACACAAAACAAGCCTCAACAAAGTCAAGAAAATTGAAATCATATCGAGCATTTTCTCTGACCACAAGGGACTAAAATTAGAAACCAAACTCAAGGGAAAAAATCAAAAACATTAAAACTCATGGAGATTGAATAGCAGGCTATTAAACAATGAATGGGTTAGGAAGGAGATCAAGGAAGAAATCAAAAAGTTTCTGGAAACAAATTAAAATGAACTCACAACAACCCAAAACTTATAAGGCACAGCAAAGGCAGTCCTTAGAGGGAAGTTCATAGCAATACAGGCCTACCTAAAAAAGATAGAAACATTGCAAATAAAAAAAGTGACCCTATACGTACAAGAATTTGAGGAACAACAACAAAGACAACCAGGAGCAAGTAGAAGGAAGGAAATAACCAAGATCAGAGCAGAATTAAATGACATAGAGACTAAAAGCACAATTCTTAGGATGAATGAATCCAGGAGCTGTTTCTTTGAAAAGATAAACAACATTGACAAGCTTTTAAGCAGACTCATCAAGGAAAAAAAGAGAGGACCCAAATAAACACAAGCAGGAATGAAAGAGGAGAGATTACAAAGGATACCACAGAAATACAAAGGATTGTAAGAAATTACTATGAAGAACTGTATGACAAGGAATTTGAAGACCTAGGTGAAATGGACAAATTTCAAGAAAAATATAATCTTTAAAAATTGAATGAAGAAGAAGCAATAATGTGGGGGGGGGGGCTCTGCCTGCAGGGCCCCTTCGTCTGCCACAGATGAACACAATGCTACTAAGACATGATCTGCTTGGGGAGGAAAGGTGGCTAGCTTCTCTGAGAGGAGAAGGGCCCAGAGCCTCTTCCTCAATGGCTTTTTATTAGGTTAGTAACACACAATGATACAGGTAAGGCTCATCAATCAATGTCAGGTGGCAAGGATCAAACAACAGATAACATATCAAAGAAGTCTCATGGCTTAATCTGAGTCAGTGTCTGTCAGGTAAGGGGGTTGCGAAAAACTTCAGGAGACAGAATAATTTCCTGCCTGGACCTTTATCATGTGGATGAAAGCACTCTTAGCAAAGCAGGCTTCACAGATTCTTTCTTATGCCGGATCATCCTGGAACCTGCTCTAGCCAACAGAGGGCTGCACCCCCTCCCCATCAAGATTCAGGCTTAAGTGGATTAGAGCCTGGAGGTGCTTCTCCCAGACAGAAAGGGGACTCGTGCTATGTCAAAATAGCCAGGGGGGTAAGAGTCCTTTGCCCTCACTTTGCTGCAGCCCCCGAGTCCTTTCTTGATGGCCTCCCACATGATCGTGTTTGGTGTGGGTTGCCTCTCCTCTGAGAGGTCTTACTCGTCATTGACTACTGACCAAGCATTGGGGGCCAGAGATGGCAGAAGCAGTGCTCTTGACAGGGAGATAAGCTTTGTTTCTTCAGTGGCTCACAGTCTGGAGGTCACTCACTCAGCCTTAGCCACAGGGGGCAGTTACAACTCCTAAAACCAGGTAGAGTGGTTCCCAACACAAAAAGCCTGAACAAACCAATAACATCTCATGAAATTGAAGCAGTAATCAAAAACACCCAAAAGCCTTGGGCTATATGGTTTCATAGGAGAATTCTACAAAGCATTTAAGGAAGGGCTAACCCCTATCCTTCACAAATTATCCCAAAAAAAACATATGAAGACTCCCAAACTCTTTTTATGAAGTCAGCATCATCCTAATCCCAAAACCAGATAAAAACACAACAAAGAAAGAAAACTTCAGGCCAATATTGCTGATGAACACAAATACTAAAATCCTCAACAAAATCCAGCATTTCATTAAAAAGGTCATACACCATGAGCAAATGAGACTCATTCCAGAGTTGCAATGAAGGTACAATATTTGCAAATCAATGACTGTAACACATCACATAAACAAAAACATAGATAAAAATCACATGACTATATGAGTAGATGCAGAAAAAGCATCTGTTAAGGTACAGTACACATTTATGATAAAAATACTCAGCAAAGTGGGAATAGAGGGAACATTCGCCAACATAATAAAGACTACATACAAGAGAACTACAGCCAATATCATAGTCAATTGGCAAAAACTAAAAGCTTCCCCACTAATATCAGGAACAAGACAAGGATGCCCACTTTCACCACTTCTATTCAACATAGTATTGAAAATCCTAGCCACAGCAATCAGACAAGAAAAAGAAATAAAAGGCATCCAAATTGGAAGGGAGGAAGTAAAATTGTTATTGTTTGCAGATGACATGAGATTTTACATGGAAAACCCTATAGACTCCACCACAAAACTGCTCAACTTAAGAAGTGAATTTGGCAAAACAGCAGGATACAATGACAATATCCAGAAACCAAAGGCATTTTTGTATGCCAACAATGAAATATCAGAAACAGAAATGAGGAAGAAACCCTATTTGATATAGCAAGAAGAAAAATAAAGTACCTAGAATAACCCTAACCAAGGATATAAAATACCTGTACTAAGAAAACTGCACAACACTGAAAAAAGAAATTAAGAAAGACACAAACAAGTGGAAACATATATTGTGTTCATGGATTGGAAGAATTAACATAATCAAAATGTCCATACTACCCACAGCAATTTATAAATTCAATGTAATATCTATTAAAGTATCAATGGCACATTTCATAGATATAAAACAAACACTTTGAAAATTTATATGGAAGTGTAAATTACCCTGAATAGCTGCAGCAATTTTGAGAAAGAAGAACAAAGTATGAGGAATCACAATACCTGATATCAAACTATATTACAAGGCCACCATAATCAAAAGAGCCTGGTACTTATATAAGAACAGAAACATGGACCAATGGAACAAAATAGAAAGCCCCAAAATAAGCCCAAGTCTCTATGGTCAATTAATATTTGACAAAGGGGGCAGAAGCATAAAATGGAGTAAAAGTAGTCTCTTCAACAAATGATGTGGGGAGAGCTGGACAGCTACATGCAAAAAAAAATGAAACTTGAGCACCAACTTACACCATACACACAAATAAATTCAAGGCAGATAAAAGACTTAAAAAGGAATCACAACATCATAAAAGTCCTTCAGGTGAACATAGGCAGGAAAATCTTATATATTCCACACAGCAATATTTTCACTGATATATCCCCTAGAACAAGGAACATAAAGATGAGAATAAACAAATGGGATCTCATCAAAATAAAAAGCTCCTGCATGGCTAAAGAAAACAGCTTTAAAATGAAAAGGGAATCAATGGTATAGGAAAACATATTTGCCAATGATAACTCTGACAAGGGTTTAGTCTCCAAAATATATAAAGAATTGATATGACTCCACTCTAAGAAGACAAGCAACCCAATAAAAAATGGGCAAAGACCTTGAACAGACCCTTCTCCAAGGTGGACATACAGGGGGCCTAGAAACATATGAAAGGATGCTCAGCATTGCTAGTCATCAGAGAGATGCAAATTAAAACCACAATGAGATACCACTTCACACCAGAGAGAACAGCCATCATAAATAAAGCAACAAACAACAAGTATTGGAGAGGGTGTGGAGAAAAGGGAACCTTAGTGCAATGCTGGTGGGATTGCAGACTGGTGCAACCACTATAGGAAATAGTTGAAATATCCTCAGAAAACTAAAAATGGAACTGCCTTTTGGCCCCACAATTCCACTGCTACAATTATATCCTAAGAACCCTGAAACAGAAATTCAAAAGAACATATACATCCCTGTGTTCATAGCAGTACTATTTATAATATCCAAGTGCTGAAACAACCTAAGTGCCCATCAGTAAATGAATGGATCAAAAAACTATGGTACATTTACACAGTGGGATTTTACACAGCAGAAAGAAAGAAGAAACTCCTACCCTTTGCGTCAGCATGGGTGGAACTGGAGAGTGTTATGCTAAGTGAAATAAGCCAGGTGGTGAAAGAGAAATACCATATGATCTCACCTTTAATTAGAACCTAGTAACAAACAAACAAGCAAGCAAAACATAACCAAAGACATTGAAATTGAGAACAAGGTGACAATAACCAGAGGGGAGAGGGGAGGGAATAATGGAGGGGAAATGGTGAAGTGTTTACAGAAACAACTATAAAGAACACATGGACAAAAACAAGGGGGGATGTGAAAACAGGGGAAGGAGGTGGGGGTGGCTATAGTGGTGAGGAGGTTTGTGGGTAAAAAAAATTAGGGGATTATTTCCATTGCCTTTTGAAGGAAAACTATTTTTCTTTTATGTTAATAGACATTTATTAAACACCTACTATATGTGAGGAGGGTACTTACTTGCTTAACATCATTTATAATTCTCTAAAAATTGCAATATTAAGCAAAACAGCACATAAAAGAGCAATGTTTCCCTGTTTAATTGATATAAACAAGAGTTAAATTCCTACCACATATTTCTGGTCACAAAAACATCACCGAACTTCTATAAAAGACACAAAACTCTTCTAATATTAAGCACTATACATACATTGAGAACAAACCAAAACAGGAAGCCAAAAACACTGGTTTAAAGGAATATATGCACCCCTATGTTCATTATGACATTATTTATAACCAAGATTTAAAAGCAGCCAAAGTGCCCATCAGAAGACGAGTGGATAAAAAAGGTGTGGTGCATTTAAACAATGGAATACTACTCAGCCATTAAAAAAAAAAAGAAATCTTACCCTTTGCAATAGCATAGATGGACCTGGAGAGCAATATGCTAAGTGACATAAGAAAGTCAGAGAAAGACAAGTACCATACGATTTTACTCATATGCAGAATCTAATAAATAAAATGAACTAATAAGTAAAATAGAGACAGACTCATGAAAAGCAGGCAAAAAGTTGTTGGGGACAGGAAGGGGGCTAGCTGCAGTGATAAATGGATTGATCAAAAAAAAAAAAGAAAGAAAAAAGAAAAAACTCATGGACATGGAGAACAGTGTGGTGATTGTCAGGGGGAGTTGAGGGGTGAGGGGAAGTAGAGAAGGGTATGAGGGATAAGTGCTAATGGAAGGAGACTTGAAGTGTAAACACACAATAGCATGTACAGATGATGTGTTGTAGAATTATGCAGTTAAAACCTATATAATTTTGTTAAGCAGTATCACCTCAGTCAATTCACTAAAAGGTGTGAGGGTGGGGGGAAGTAGAGGCAGGATCTCAGTCAAATAAAATATATATTTTTTGGAAAGTAAGATCATTATTTTCCCACCTACTTATTCCTGGTCAGGGGTGAGTTGCTGGTTACCAGAGCCTGTTCCAACAACTCTGGCCATGAAGTAGGACCCACCCTGGACAGGACACATTTCTCTTGCAGGGCCACTTAGACTCACTCAAACTGCAACAATTTAAACACCCTAGTTCACCTAAGTGTACATCTTTGGGATGTGGATGGAAACGGAAGTCCCAGGAGAAAGCCCATGGAGGCATGGGAGAATTGTACAAACTCCTCACAGACAGTGGGCCTAACCAAAATTATTTTTTTCTCATCAACATTGTAATAAATGACATCGAGTAAAACTAGCCTATTCAAGGACGTGTTGTAACTATTTTAGACGTTTTACATACTTAAATAAATCAGACCTTTCAGGACCTCATCTCATGATAGAGGTAGACAGTGGGAATGTTGGCATAGCACACATGGATGAGTGTGTGGATGGAGGGTCCAGCTGAAGATGAGGAATCAGTATTTCTGTACACCTGCAACTAGCTGCAGGTTATGCTTCAAGTCCATGCCCTTGATACTCAGAAGTGTGGTTTACCAACCAGCAGCAGCAGCATCACCTGGGATACTGAATCAAAAATATACCATCTCAGGCCTGATGAATCAAAATCTGTTTTTTAATAAAATTCTGGCAGAATCCTTATGTACACTGAAGTTTTAGAAACACTGTTCTAATAAGCGGTTTTCAAATTATGCACTTGTTATGCAAACTTCAGTAAATTATCAGGAGATCCAATATAGACTCAAGCTTTATCATCAGTGACAAGATTTAAAAATACTAATACCTGAGTCCCAACCACAGAGATTCTGTTTTGATTTCTTAAATATCACCCCAGGGGTATCTAATGAGTGGCAGTGTTTGGGAATAAATGCAATAAGCAAAGCTGTAAGCTGAATGTTATTTTTTTATAGAGATAGAGACACAGAAAAGTTTAAAGAAATCCAATTAGTAAATAGTAGAGTTGGACTCAAAATTTAGACCTCAAACTCACTTATTCTATATAAAATGTGGTCTCTGCTATTATCTTCCATAGTTTCCCAGGAATTTTAAACAAAGCTAGTATTATTTAACATTTTTTCAAGAGATGTCCCAATGGGAAATAAAATGTAAATATTTTCCTCACTAGTGTGACTAGTATAGTCGAGGCACAGCCACTTGAGAAAAATATAGAAAGAAAACAAACACATTTTTTAGAACAATTTTTTTGTGGTTGCTGTTCTAAAGACATCAAAATAATTCTATTACCTGTTACAAAATAATTATACTCCTTATTGTTCTAAAGACATAAAAATAATTATATTTACTATTGAGATGACTACATTAAACATTTTGTTTCATTTGTCCCTGTGCATGTATTTGATGTTATATTATCTTTTGCCGTTCTCATAAATGATCTCTATAAATTATGTAAAAATCAATCCTAAAGATTTAACCCAGCCTTTAAAAGGTCATTTATATACTTTTAAATGCATTTTTAAAACAAATCTAAATGCCCAATTTCACATGTGAACCAAATTAGCGGGGTTAATTAGGAGAAGCTATATTCTCCATTAGAGCTTGGGTATTACTTTAAGTGCTTCCTTCTTTTTAATCTCACAGCTGGACCAATTTCACAGGTCAAACCAGCCACCTGGACAGTCAATGAACGGAAACTGATGGGATAGACTCAAGGAAAGCAAAACGATAGGCTCCTATCTTTGAAGTACAGGTACAGAAAATCTGGAATTAAAAGAACATGAATTTTAATCTTGACCTTGTGAGAAACCTTGGGTGAATTGCCTAATCATGCTGAATATACACTCTTCATTTAATAATTATGGAAAATAATATGTAATAAATTAAGTATACATCAAAATACAGTTTTTGGATTCTCCAGTTTCTAGGCCTAATGTTATGACAATATGAAGGCACATCAGTGTTAAGATGTGCTTAGCAGCTATGGTGCTCCAGGCACTTTTATTGATGTTCATTTACCCCAGTGAAATGAGCCTTGGTGAGACCAAAGTGAATTCTGCATTCACATTTATGTCTCTCGGCTTATATGTACATTTCCCAGCATTACAATTTCTTGCTTTTGCTCAAGTGGTTCTTTCAAGATCAGGTCATATATAAGCTATAGAAATTGATGGCAAAAAATATTTACTGATGGCTAGGGCACCAGGACACACTAAATTGACTAAAGGAGAAGTAGTCACCATCCAAAAGGAGTTTTCATCTTGGAGGGTACATTAGTCAGGGTCTTCCACAGAAACAGAATCAATTAGAGAGAATGATATACAGGAAGAGACAGAGATAGGGAGAGATAGAAGGAGAGAGAAAGATGAGGGATTGGTTCACATGACTAATTAACATGATTGGTTGGAACTAGCAAGTCTAAAATCCATAGGACAAGCCAGCAGATGGGAAACTCAGAATTTCTATGGAACTGTTTTAAGGCACAATTCTTCTTTTCCAGGAGGCCTTTCACTGCTTGGATGAGGTTCATTCAGAGAAATCGTCTTCACATAAAATCAAGAGAGTATAATTATTTATCACATCTACAAAACACCTTTGCAACAACACATACAGTAGTGATTGACAAAACAACTGAGCATGTAGCTTAGTCATGTTTGACTAAAATTAAACATTACAGAGGAGAAGGCACATAAGTTACCAAATATTATTTAATAAAGATAAATCAACGTCATTGTGTCTTTAGCATTTCTATTCTTAGTTCCTAGAGCACTTGGAGTCAGTTGGGCACTTTAGAACCTGGTAAATAATTGGTATGTGTTCCAGTTGTTTTACGCATTTATTGGGAAAGCTATCTCAATGGATATTGAAAAATATTTTGTGAGTTGACAAATATCCTGGACTATGAGATTAGTCCAGGATGACAAACACTCAGAAAATATGTTTCACTTTCAAATATATACACTTGATATTTGTTTTCTTATTTTTTTTACTTGTACTCTCTGAAGGGCCACTTTTTTTTTTCTAATGTACCAATTTCCTGCAAAGCAATTATTCTTACTAATTCAGTAGAATTAGAATTGTACTAATTGGTAAATAGGCCCAACCTAGTCGGTATTTTATTTATGAAGAGGTATTTTAATTGATTGAATAAATTCTTATAAAATAATCAATTACTTTACACTGTACTTGGTGGCAGAGAAATCTGGCACAGTTCTTCTCCAGCTACAGGGGTTATCACAGTCACTTGGAGGATTTCCTTGCTTCACTCCTTCACTTCCAAATCAGTAGATTTGGGCAGAAGTTTCCAATTTTCTTTTTAAACACGTTCCCAGGTAATGCTGATACTGCTGGTCCAGGTACCATACTTTAAAAATTGCTCTTTTGATGCATGAATGAGGTAGCAGGTGTCAGATTACCTGGAGCTTTAAAATTCAAGTTCACTTCAGAGCTGGATTGCATTAACCAGTTCTGTGCCTTCTCTACAACGAGGAAAACAATAGTACCCTATATGATAAGATTATTGTGAAGAATAGATAAAGAAATCACATATAATGCCTGGGACATGGTATAATCACTCAATAAATTATGGCTATTGTTCACACAAATGCCTTAATTATAAGTGAGAGAAATATTATAAATTCTATAGTGTTTGAATGGTATTTGCTTTTAATTTGTTATTAGCCAGGCTCCATCTAACACAGGTTATCCTGTGCTCTTTCTCTCCTTAGCAAGTCCAACCACACTGATGGCCTAAAGTACTTTTCTGGAACTTCTTGTATATGTGTGAAAGGGGAAAATAAAAAATTTATGAAACACTGTAACACTCAAATCTCTTATTAAATTTTTAAATTGGACCATTGACTTATATATTAGAGGTACATAGGAATGCAGTATTTTTCTCAGTTAATGTTATTTCTTTTAATGTTTGCTTTCTTGCTAGAGTCTTCCTGTTTTTCCTTCAAATATGCTTTGGAGTGCATCTCCAGAATTGTATAAATACCTATATTCTCATAATATTTGCTCTTGGATTATTTTTTTTTCTTTAAGGTATCAAATGCAAAAATACCATTAGTTATATTTACTATTTAGTTAATTTCATCAAGCCCTTAATTTATATTTATTTTTATGTAAAAAATAGAATGAGGTATTTTCTCCTTAGGCTTATTTTTTTTTCATGTACTTAATTTAAAATAATTCTTAGGTCACAAATTAGATGTAAGAAAAAAATTTTGTGTGTTTTTTATGTTCTCCATTCGACTTAAACCTCTTTAAACAGAACAAAACCTAAGGCAAAATTTCTGCCTGGGAAACTTGAGAAGTCTGATTTGTTCCATTAGTTTCATGCAATTTAATTTGGGTTCCTTATTCAAGAGAATCTAAAATATAAACTTTTTTTTAAAAAAGATCATTTTGGAAAATTCACCTCAACAAGTCAAAACCAATGGTTTCCTTACAGAAAAAAACCTGGAGAAAGAATTTGCAGTAATTACTTCATGGGTGAGTCTGCTACTAGTTTTTATGCTTGATTGCTTGTCACTTGGCAGAAATCAATGGTTTTCTTTACACCACAGAGGAGTGAAGGCATGGGGGCAAATGGAAAGTTATCAGTACTCTGAATGTGAGTTACACATTTCACTATTGTCTCTCCAAATGTATCCTGAAAGGACAACTTGGCTCAGAACTACAAAGAACTGCATTTAGCAAAGTTTTAATTTGATATAAACACAGGTGACAGCTCTGCTATTCTTGCACATCCAGATTCACCCACATCTGTTTTTATTTACCTCAGCTTGTATATGCCCACTGGTTGTAATTATTAGTTTTGGATGTAGTTGAAGATAAATATCTCAGATGCCTATCAGGCTATACATTAAATTAAGAAATCACACTTTTCACCCTCACCTTCTTTGGCCATGTTTTGCTTAGGGAAATTGCAACAAAAAAAGGTTGAAACTCATTTCTTCTCATCAAAGTGCTTTTCAAAGTAGTCTTAGATTCCTGATCTAATCCAACTCAGTACCTCACTGGTGTTTCTTTTTTCTTCTACATTTAACACAGCAAAAATAATTTTCTAAGTTTTAATTTACATATAAAATAGTTTTAAATTAATTTTGATTGCTGGGAATGTGAAAAAGTATAGGTGCTAAAAAGCTGTGGTGTGATCTATTTTAATTCTTCTCCTGATTTATTCCTGATTGTTTAGGATTGCAGGCCTAACTCTAGTCTTGTTTATTTATATTTCACCTCTCATTTATTCAATGTATTCAACATGTTGCAAAATCAAGGAGCTGATTTCACCATTGATAATGTAAGAGTCAACAGGGAGGAAAAAAATGAGGGGCTAGAAATTTGGAAAATGAGAAAAATGAAATAATATAATGTATGGATGGTATAAGAAGATGTAATAGTGTATTACTTAAGGATCATGAAAGATCCAGGCTGCTCTTGGTGTGTTTATGCAAACAAACAGGAAAAATTAAAAGTAGGACTCAAAGTAGTCCCTGTAATAACAGTGAAGGTGATCTTAAGAAGAAAAATGGTGACTCAAGGAGAATCACAATGCTCAGTATTGGACATCAGAATGGCACAGCCATCTGTCTTGAAAGTTTGTTTTCATTTAAAAGTTGAAACTGGGTTTGTGATATCACCAAAGATGTACAACTTACAGGTGCAAAGGACCTGTCAAATTGCCATTGTTAAGTGTCATTGCAGAAAGGACCTTGCAATCGAATGTCTTCCCAGAAGACAATAACACAGGCACAGAGACTGGTTTGGGGATTGTTGTGTGAATCAACCTGTGTGCTCTTCCGTTTTCATAAGATGTATGCCTATGACCTGCCTATGCCTGTGAGTGATTGGTTGCAATATAGGCCTCACTTAATGAGCCCATCTTCATCATTGCCCCCTGAGACTCAATGGTTTCACTGAATTAAGTGGTTAGGTTGGTGAAGTGTTTGGGCTGGCTGTGGGCTTCACTTTTTCCTTTTCTGTCTTGATGGCTTGGACAGAAAGGTCTCAGAAATCTGAAAGGAGGGAAATCCTAATGTATTCCCCTCAGCCTGAGTGAAATATGGTGGGCCCTATTTTGGAGTTTTGCTATACCTATCCAAGAGTTTTGGATAGGTATAGCATGCCTTGCACACCTTCCTCCAGATAAGCCATTTTTAAGTCCCTGCCTTCGTCATTTAGTGGTTATGATTTAATTTTGCCTCCCAGTTCTTGCCTAATCTGTCACCTCCAGAATACAACCAGGATGCCAACGGTCCAGTAATGCCAGAATTTGGACACCAAACCTGTGACTTCCTGGTGACAGCCAACTGGCCAGGGTCCTGTAAGGTCCTTCCCTTACAGGAAGAACTTCCTCTGTGCTGTACCCCCGCCTCTTCAGAGCACCCCTGACCAAAGTGTAGGTAGGACAATGTCCATGTCCAGCCAGAAGTAGTTACAAGAAGATGAGACCTTTGTCCATTTTCCTTTATATGAATATAAAGTGGGCGTATATCTGAAAAGAGAGAATGATACAGAGTGCAACCAAGAGGGGGGCAGTGCACTCCATTTGGCCTTGAGATTATATTTGGGTAAAAGATTGGAAAAAGGAACCCCTGAAGCCCACCTGGGTTGGGCCCTACTTAGTATTGTTAACTACACCCACTGCCCTTAAAGTTGTAGGTATCATTCCTTGGATCTACCACAGCTGAGCAAAGGTGGCAGCTGACCCAGGGGCAATTATTCAGAAGGTTCCAGCCCTGGAACTATGGCGCCAGCTGAAGTCGGTTGGAAAGCCAGACCAGTGAAAGATTGAAGCCCCAGCTCCCCCTACACCAAAGACCTCACCTGGTCTCCAGACATGAAAACCATCCCTCTTGAAATCGTGATCACCCTCTGGGTCCCCCAGCAACCTCGGCGTCTCCTGCCCAACTGACTTATTTCTGGAGGTTTTTGTGCTAGAGAAACCTGTACCAAAGACAATAATGTAGTGACTCACAATGTAGGCATCATGACTTGTCCAGATACTGGATGTAAGGGCCAAATGATTTTAACCGTCCCCACCTCTAACCTGAGGAGCCTGAAGGAGTGGGAGCATCGCTTCACAGCACTCTGTTTACTCCATGAGCAGCCAGAAGATTACTGCTATAGGTGGCCCGATAAGTATGGGTGCTGTCCCTACTATCAATGTAACATCCAGACCTGGAATCCTATTTATGATCTACAGATACAAGTCAAGGACCCAGGGGACAGAGTCTGGGAGACTGGCGTCAAAGGCAAGATATATATAGCCGATCATCATTCAGGACCAGTTGGAGACATATTCATTTACAAAGCCTATGTAGTTAAAGACCCCAAGCTCATAGGTATATACAACATCACCAGCTCAATTCAGGACCAAGAGAATGTCCTGACATTCGGCCTGACAAGGAAAGAAGACTCTGGACCCTTTTCTTGGCTTGCCCTCCTGCAGCAAGGAGCCTGGTTACTCAACCTGACTGCTCCAGAGAACATCAGCAGTTGTTTCCTTTGCACATATCTGGACTGCCCCTTGCCACGTAATGGCGGTCCCCATCCCTAACCCTCTTAATACCTCCAGTAACCCTGTCTCTTTCTCCCTCCAAGGTGTAAATCTCTTCCAGGACCAGGGCAGAGCACCTCAGGTATGCTATGGGTTAGGAGCGGCCTGCAACCACAGCATCGCAGTGACAACCGGAGAAATCACCAGCACCCCCCTGGAACCTTCTTCTGGTGTAATGGGACTCTCTACCACACCATAAAGCCAGGCACTCCTTCTCCTGGCTACCCAATGATTCTAGCCCCACAGATGATACAGTACCACGAAGGAGAGTTACACACTCTCCTGACTAGC
>PVKM010006687.1:0-43588 GCA_004027735.1 Carollia perspicillata
AGTATCTTGAAATCTTCTTACCGTCTGGTTTCTGATTTTTCAGTGTCCGCTACCGCTTTGTGGATTCTTATTTTCAAATATGCTGCAATACTGTTGTCTGTCTGCTCCGTTCCTCCATGAATTAGCTAGTTTTTCCTCCTTTGTGTAGGGGGAAGTGAAATCTGCTCCCTCCTACTCTGACGCCATCTTTTTTTCTCCCATAACCTTTTATTATTTTTATCTTTTTTCTTTTTCTTTTAGTTTTGGTGCTCTAATTTTTCTTTCATAGCCCCTATATTACTCTTATCTTTGACTACTTCATTGTTTTTTTGTTCTCTTCTTTTATTATTTTTGTCACTTTTTCTGTGTTCCTTCTTCCTTTTTTTCTTTTAATTCATTACTAAGATTAGTTCTCTTCCCCTTTCTCCTCTTATAATCAGTTCTCTTTCTTTTGGTCTTCTCATATTCTTTTTCCTTTTCTCCTTTCACTATTATTCCATTTATCTTTTCTATTTTATTATATTTTGCTCTCGTCATTGTTGATGTTGGGAGGGTTGCTTGTTTTGGTATTGTTTTGTGTTGTTTTACTTTGTTCTTCCAGCATCTATACAACAGTGTGCAAGATGTGGTGGGGGCTGATCCTCTTAGTCACCCAGCTGGAAGAGAGTTCCCATCAATGAATAGACCAATAAGAATGAGGACCCAAGTACAACATAAAAGTACACAGATGACATTCCTAGAGCATCCAGGTCAAGAGATGAAGGAGTCTGCATCTCTGGGTCCCACAGAACTCCTAACAAAAAAGGACACTCCAGAAGATAGAGAGAAAAGCAGATCAATCTAGCACATAGAAATAAACACAAAGAGACAGCTAACATGGGGGGACAAATAAACAATCTCCAAATGAAAGAAAAGGAAGAATCTCCATAAAAAGAGTTAAGTGAAATTGAGGCAAGCTATTTATCAAATATAGATTTCAAAGTAATAATAATAGGGATGCTCAAGAACCTTAGGAAAGGCTACAAGGAACTTAGTGGGAACTACATCACCATGAAAAAGGACATGGAAACTTTGAATAAGAACCAGGTGGAAATGAAGAATACAACATCTGAAATGAAGAATGCACTAGAAGAAATGAAAAGAAGGTTAGATGAAACAAAGAATCAAATTGGAAGACAACAAGGTAGAAAAACCACCCAATCAGAGCAACAAAATTAAAACTCAAGAAGAATGAAGACAGTTTAAGGGAACTATGGGACAACATGAAATGTAGCAATATTCATATCATAAGGATACCAGAGGAAAAGAACGGAATCCAGGGATAGAAAACCTGTTTGAAGAAAAATGATTGAAAGCTTTCCTATTTGGTGAGGGGTAGAGTTGTTCAGGTTCAAGAAACACAGAGAGTTCCAATGAAGCTGAACCCAAAGAGGCCCACACCAAGACGCATTACAATTAAAATGGCAAAATTTAAAGAAAAAAAGATAATATTAAAGGCAGCAAGAGAGAAATAGCTAGTTACCTAAAAGGAGCTCTGATTAGGCTATCAACTTATTCCTCAACAGAAACATTACAGGCAAGAATATATTGGCATGAAATATTCCAAGTAATGAAAAGCAAAGGCCTACAGCTAAGATTATTTTTCCAGCAAGGCTCTCATTTAAAATGGAAGGTGAAATAATGTTTCCCAGATAAAAAAAGGCTAAAGAAATACATTTTTCCCAAACCAGCATTGCAAGTAATACTAATTGGATAACATTAAGAAAAAGAAGAAATAGAGAAGGAGAGGAAGAGGGAGAGAGAGAGAGAAAAACACAGCTATGAAGGACAAAAATGACAATTATAAGTACCTATCTAATAACCTTAAATGTAAATGTATTAAATGTTCCAATAAAAAGAAACAGGGTAACTGAATGGATAAGAAAACATGACCCACATCATTTTGTCTACAAGAAACCCACCTTGGAACAAAAGATTTACACAGGCTTGAAGTGAAAGGATGGAAAAAATATTCCATGAAAATGTACATGAATAAAATATTGGGTAGCAATACTTTATCAGACAAAATAGATATGAAACTAAAGCCATAACAAGGAGGAAAGGAGGTCATTACGTAATATGTAAGGGAGCAACCCGAAAACAGGATATAAACCTTGTTAATACATATGCATCCAATATAGGAGACCTAAATATGTAAATAAAATCTTGGAAGACTTTAAGAAAGAGATAGATAGCAATAAAGTAATTGTAGAGGATTTTAACCAACCGGTGTTAACAATGGATAGATCGTCCAAACGAAAAATCACAAGGATATTGTGACATGTAATGACACTCTAGATCAGCTATGGGGGAGGGGGAGGTTAATGAGTGGAGAGATTAAGCAAAAAAAATAAAAAAAAGAGGACTCATGGAAATAGACAACAGTGTGGTGATTGCTGGGTGGAACAGGGTATAAGAGGACTAAATGGTAATGTAAAAATAGACAATAAAGATTAAACTTTATTTAAATATTTAAAACTTATCAATGGTACACTTTATTTTTTTATTTTTATTTTTTATCGTTCAACTACAAGTGTCTCCATTTTCCCCTCACCACTCTCCCCTGCCCCACCGACTCCCACCTCCCACTCCCAATTCTGCTCCCCTGTGGCTTTGTCCATGGGTCCCTTATACATGTTCCTTGACTTGACCCTTCCCCTTCATTCCCCCATTACCCTTCCCTCCCCTCTCGTTATTGTCAGTTTGTTTTTTATTTCAATGTCTCTGGTTATATTTCACTTGCTTGTTTGTTTTGTTGATTAAGTTCCACTTATAGGTGAGATCATATGGTATTTGTCTTTCACTGCCTGGCTTATTTCACTTAGCCTAATGCTCTCCAGTTCCAGCCTTGCTGTCACAAAGGGTAGGAGCTTCTTCTTTCTTTCTGCTGCATGGTATTCCATTGTGTAAATTTACCACCGTTTTTTGATCCACTCGTTTACTGATGAGCACTTAGGTTGATTCCAGCAATAAAGGTTAAATTAAAAAAAATAAAATTAAGAAAAATGACAGTCTCTACAATAAATGGTGTTGGAAGAACTGGACTGATACATGCAAGAAAATGAAACTAGACCACCAACTTACATCATACACCATGATAAACTCAAATTGGATAAAAGACTTATGTAAGTCATGACACCATAAAAATACTAGTGGAAAATATAGTTCATAACATTTTAGATATTTTGTGTAACAATGCTTTTGCTCATATATCTCTTAGGGCATGGGATATAAAGGAAAAAAATTAACAAAAGCGGTGACTACCTCAAATTAAAAAGCTTCTGCATGTCTGAAAAAAACAGTATCAAAATGGAAAGTGAACAGATGTGTGGGAGGACATATTTGCTAATGATACATCAGACAAGGGTTTAATCTCCAAAATATATAAAGAACTCATATCACTCAATAACAGGGAGACAAGCAATCAAGCAAAAAAATGGTAAGGAACCCAAATAGACATTTTTCCAAGAAGGACATACAGATGGTCCATAGGCATATAAAAAGATGCTCAATTTCACTAACAATCAGAGAAATGCAAATTAAAACCACAATGGGATATCATCTCACACCAGTCAGAATGGCCTTCATTAACAAATCATTGAACAACAGGTGCTAATAAGAATGTGGAGAAAGGGGAGCCCTCGCACTGTCTGTTGGAATGCAGACTGGTGCAGCTACTATGGAAAAAACTAAAAATGGAACTCCTTTTGACCAGGTAGTTCCACTGCTGGGATCATACCCTAAGAATCCTGAAACACCAATTCAAAAGAATTTATGCACTCCTATGTTCGTAGCAGCATTATTTACAATAGTCAAGTGCTGGAAACAGTCCAAGTTCCAATTAATAGATGAGTAGATTAAAAAAAAAAAAACAAACTGTGGTACATTTACACTATGGAACACTATGCAGCAGAAAGAAAAAGGAACTCCTACCTTTTGTGCCACATGGATGGAACTGGAAACAATTATGCTAAATGAATTAAGTCAATTAGTGAAAAACAAATGTCATATGATCTGACTTATAATAGGAATCTAATGAACAGAATAAACTAATGAGCAAAATAGAGCCAGAGGCATGGAATCATGGAATAGAGTTATAACTGTAAGAAGGGAGAGGGAAGGTGAGGACTGATTGAAAGAAGGTGAAGGCAGTAGTCAAAGAACATAAATGAGGGACCCATGGACATGGACAATGGTGTGGGTATTGTCTATGGAAGTGGGAGGCCAACTGGATAGAGGGGGTTAAAGGATGAAAAATGGGACAACTGTAATAGTGTAAACAATAAAACATTAAAAAATAAGATTTTATAAGTTAATGGGTTTGTTTTACACTCCCTGAGGCTTGTGTTATATCTTAATGCCCATAATCTCCTTATATTGGAAATTGAGATTATGTGCACATGTGTGAAAGAGCACGTCTGTTTGAAAGTATGTATATGTGTGTATTCTGACTATACATCCACTTCCAGGAGCATTTCATTTCAACTTGCTCCTAATGGAATGCTGGTTTACTATCAAATAAAATATCATGTTCTTTGCTTGGGAAATGAAGAAAAGGAGTCGGATATAATATGGGAAATTATCATCCAAAATATTATGCTTAGCTGAATTGAAAACCTTGTTTGCTTTACTCTCCTTTTAAACTACTAAGCATTTCTGGCAAATATTTAAAAAAAAAAGAAAAAGAAACCCAGCTTTTTTGCATTCATCTTAAACAGCTGGCTTTGAGTATTGCTAATCATTTATTATGCAATATTTTCCCCCTCTGATGTGAATGTATAAAGCAGTTGTCTGTATGTATAGATGTGGTCTCCAGACTACACATTTTCTTAGAAGAACTTATCTCTGAGTTTGAGTCTAGAATTGGCAATCAGAGAATATGGGGAGATGTCATATTTAGATGATTTTCCTGTACATTCATCTATTTTATAGAAAGAGGATTAGTTCTTGCCTACAATGTAAGGTGAAATCCCACTGAATGAGGTATTTTCCCCTCAAAACAAGGATGGACTTAATATTAGCCATCATTAGATGCCCCTGTAATTCTACTCAGCCCATATCCCAGCAAGTGATTCAGGTGGTAGGCAGAAATTATTATGAAAGGAGTCAGTGACTCACTGACTACAATAAAAGGCTAGTTTTTCTCAGGTATTTTCCTTACCTCATCCTGGAAAAGCACTTAGTGACTCCAAGTCTATGTCATAGTGCCTTTCACCACATCCCTTTGGAAATGTCAGCTCACACAGAAAAGCTGCACACACCTGATGTCAGGGATTGTCTCTTTATGGCAAGCCTTGTGAGAGCTGTGTGGGTCATTTCCCCACCTGCCTGCAGTGTAGACCATCCTAGACTTGATGCACAGCATCATTAGGGGAAAGAAATAGTTAAATGTGGGAAATAGGTAAGTCAGAAGGTTTGTTCACAAAATGGGTAGAGGCTGCTCATTGCACAAATGTTTGCTAGGCTGATGTGGGCCAACCTTAACAGAGTGGTGAAAATAGAAGATAAGTTCCTGCCTGCCAGGAGCTCCTGGAGCCTTGTGCCACTTGTGAAGAATTGGAGACCCAGAGAGGATATGCTCAAGGCACCAAATTTGTCACTGGAAGAGTTGGGGCCAGAATCCAGGGTCTTGTTTCTTTTTCCACATTACCTTCCAAAAAAGTGCTACC
This sequence comes from Carollia perspicillata, assembly GCA_004027735.1. Classification (NCBI taxonomy): domain Eukaryota; kingdom Metazoa; phylum Chordata; class Mammalia; order Chiroptera; family Phyllostomidae; genus Carollia; species Carollia perspicillata. Next base: position 5,688 of record PVKM010006687.1, read on the forward strand.
ATATTGGTAACTAAATAATATCAATGTGTAGTATCTGGTGCCCTGCTTCCCTCTGCTATATTACTCTTCCATCCATACCACCAAATCTGTTCTAGCTAATCTTTATTTATTCATTCAAATGAATATGTAGTATGTATCCATGTGTGACACAAATAATACTCAGTGCTTTTTAATTTCTATTTTGTAATTTTATCATTTGTATACTCACAAGCCATCTCCAATTTTTGAGAGTGAAACATAAAAATATAGAATATATAAAATGTATGAGAAGAAAATAGCTAAAATGGATAAATCAAATACCTACTGATGTTTCTTTTAACTCACTTTATAATTAAAACAATATTATGAATTCATACATTTATTTACTTATTTGGGAGATTAGAAATGGCACTTATCTCAGTCCCTAGAACTTTTCCCCAAGTTTTTCTAGAATAAATGTCTGCTTCTCATCCTTCTGTAAAACAGATTTTCTTCTCAGTGGCTGCCTCTGAATGAACAATTGGCCATTTTTCTTTGCAAATACTATAGCTTCTTGTTTTCTGTGTCCTGTATTTGAGTAGTGCATCTTAACCTCCTCCTTTGTTGATCAATTAAAGGCTTCTTGCTGGCACTTCAAACTACTACTTGTGTCCTGTCCTCTCTCATTGGCTGAAGGACTATATAATGGAAAGTACATTGTGAAAGGTGCAGCTTCTGGTGCATCAGAAGAACCTTAAGAAGTAATTTTCTATAAATAAGGTATTTTTATGCCAGCATTAAAGTGGGACTTAGAAAAATATCTACTGTCAAATGAAAAAGAAAGGTGAAAAAGCAAGTAACATATACTTTATCATAGCACAGAAGAGGTATTTTCCTAAAAATTGCTCACAGCGACTATCTACAAATAATAGAAATTGAATATAGAGCATCATGGCTGAAACTAGGAGAAAGTTAATGTAAAAAAGGACATGGAGAGATGGAATGGATACTCTTTGAATTTGGGTAGCAAGCCAGAGAAGTGTGACTGGTGTAGGAGAATGCCCTTGACATTTGGAAGCCTCAGTTACAAGTCATGTGACCCTGAGCACATTGCAACCTTCTGAGGCTTGGGATCACTTGATGATGGCAGAAAAACATCTTACAAATTGGGAGGTTAAATAAAATAGAACAAAAAATAGTGCTTAGTGGAGTGCCAGAGAAATATAACTTGTTTTTACCAAAATTCTAGTTCCCTGGGATACCTCTCCTGAGATGGACTATTTGAAACAGAAATTATTTTGAACAAAGGATCAGGGAATGAGGTCACCTGGGCACTGATAAGATCAACAGAAGTCTTTTTACAAACTTCCAGTGATTAGAACATTCTATGATCAGAACATTCTACCTTGTGCACAGAATGTGGTTCAGAATTTAGTAGTTTTTCTTTTACAGTATATAGCACCCCTACATTCAAAGCAAGCTCAGTTATGGACTAAGGGATTGGGAATTTAGAAGGTGAGAAAGCACCAGGTATAGCCCTAAAGAAGCCTGTGATATTACCAAACCTTGCATTTTTATACCCTTCTCTGGGCACTTCTGGTGTCCCTGTTCCCTGCATACACTAAACTTGCTGATAGGAAAGGTTAATTTATAAGTTACATATATCTTTCCATAAGGGCAGGTACTTGACAGAGAAAAGCATTTTAGGAATAAGGAAGAGGTGGGGGTAGTAATTATTTTTTAATATGTTTTTCTTTATTTCTCAGGATGGCTCTGGATTGCAAATGAACAATAGAAGCTGCTTTCAACTGATTTGAAGCTTTTGTAATAGTATGAAGTGGGGCAGCGGAAGTGTGGCAATACTGATTTCCACAGCTTAAGTGGACTATGGAAGGAGTAGGCATTTGCCCAGAATTTGTGAAGTAGAAAGAATAAGGAAACAGAGTGTACAGAGGATCAAAAGCAAGAGAGACTGGAGCTGAGGTGGGGGTGTGCCTGAAGACCTGCAGGTGACCCAAGCAAACAGGTATGTGTGTCGGTAGGGTTGTGGGTGATGGGACACAAGTAAGAAGCAAAAGACATCACAAAATTGTGCTGTGCAATTTGAACTACTTGACTATATTAAACTATTGCATCTCAGAGTGATATGGTACAATCTGCCTTTTAGAAAAATGTTTTGGATATGGTCTGGAGATAAACCATAGAAATTCAGCTTGGAGGCAGAGAAATTGGTTGAGAGACAGGTACAAGATGATGAGAGTCTGACATGGGGCTTTGACAGTATCATGGTAAGGAGAAGGCATATGTAAGAGCTACTTAGGAGGCAGGATTGCCAAGACTTAGAGACTATTTTAGGTGATGGTGAATAAAAAGAAAGAGCCTGGCTAGCTCTCAGGTTTCTAACTTATGTCATGGCGGTACCACTAACCTAGCTATGCAGAACCACTGGGTCAGGGGTGGAAAGCAGGGATTGGAAAGAGATAATGAGTTCAGATTTGAGTGTTGAGTTTGAGACCTCTACCAGGTCGTGATGAAGAGCACATCCAGGGGTGAAGGATATCAACTTAAGAAAGTCACCTGTAGGTCACAGCAGTAGCTTAATAAGAAGTGAATCTGATTCTCCACCAGGGCTGTGTCTCCTGAGAGGAGAGAAAAGGACAAAAGCCTGTAGAACATCAAGGTTGCTGGCACAAGCAGCAGCTACAGCCAGGCCAGATGGGCTACATGTGAGCAGTAAGTGAGGTGGACATTCATGGAGCTGTGGGCCGTGAACTCAGATGACACTTCAGCATAGGCAGTTGATTGCTGTGGTTAGCTTCATAGGAAAGGACAATGCCATAGTTTGTCTGTATGTTTCCTTCATAAGAGCTATAAGTTATGGCACATTTTGCTTATTTAAAGCATGTACCCATACATCCATCTGCCCACCCCTCCATCATTTACTGGTCGCTCAGTATGTGACAGGCTAGGTTCTAAGACTAAGCATGTTTTCTGTCATCTAGAAAGTCAATTTATCCAACCAGTTGCTGAGGTCTGTACCCCAGCCTGCTGAGAGAAGGATATGGATTACTCTGAGACCTAGAACCTCATGCCTCTGTAGAAGAGCCAGGAGGACTGAGTATGCTATTCACCTAGTAGAAATGATTTTATGACTCTCCACTGCTACAGGATAAAGTTCTTGTCTTGGTAAACATGGTCCTACATAACCTTTCCTTGCCTTCTTGTGCAGCCTAAGCTTTGCTGCTGCATCCTGTACTTTAACAATACTGAGAAGAGTGCGGACTTTCAACCCAGGAGTACTTTGTATATGGTCCTTTTTGTAATTTCTTTTCTTCTCGTTTGTCTGGGAGACCCCTATGTAATTTTAAGACACAGTGAGGGCATCACCTTCTTTATGAAATCTTTGGTGATTATCTAAACAGAAGTGACCTTGGAAAGTGCTCAAAAGTCAGCTTCACTCTTTTTTCAAATCCCAGTGTGTTCAATGGAAGGAAATAGGTCCACGAGCACAGTTACTTACATTCTCTGAATCTGAGTCCCACTTTTTAAAACAAAAGTTGTGATGTCCATTTTGTAAGATGGTTATAATTAGAAGTACATTATTTAAAAATATACATAATATATTAGTATATAAACATGAATGAAGTGTCTGTTTTCTTTTTTTTTTAAATATTTTATTTATTTATCTTTAGAGGGGAAGGGAAGGAGAGAGGGAGAGAAATATCAATATGTGGTTGCCTCTGGTGTGTCCCCTGCTGGGAACTGGCCTGCACCCAGGCATGTGCCCTGACTGGGAATCGAACCATGATTTTTTGGTTCGCAGGCCCACGCTCAATCCACTGAGCTACACCAGCCAGGGCTGAAGTGTCTGTTTTCTAATGAGCAGATCTTCATTCAATAGCAACTTTTACTATAATTACTTTAGGACCTCATCAGTTTTTCTATTATCACATACATATAGTTTTGCCCACACCCCTTATTGTGGTAGCTAGTATGTGTGGACCCCCAACAAACCAGACTCCCTGAATTCAGGGATTTTGAATGCAAGAGTTGGACTGGGTTGGACTGGATTGGACTGGGATTCACTTATAATTAATAGAATATGACATAAAAAGTTTGGGTGGCTTCTGAGGCTTAGCTAAAGGAAACCCTGTGCCTTCCTCAATGATCCTTGGCATGCTTGTTCTGGAGGAAGTCAGATACCATGTAAGGCATGGTGTCCAACCTGCAGCCCGCAGACCACATGCAGCCCAGGATGGCTATGAATGCAGCCCAACACAAAATTGTAACTTTACTTAATACAGTATGAGATATTTTTGTGATTACATGTCTCAATGCATTTAATGTGTGGCCCAAGACAACTCTTCCAGTGTAGCCCAGAGATGCCAAAGATTTGGAAACCCCTGAAAGGTGTTCAAGTCCCTGAGCCCACCTGTCTGTAAAAAAGCCCAAGATAATCACATGGAAAAGTCACATAAAGATGCAGATGTATGACCAGCCCTGGCTGTTCTGCTGTACCAGCCCAGGGGCTAGACCCATGAGTGAGACGCTATCTCAATATCCAGCATGCCAAGACCTCAGATATCTCCAGCACTGCGCAACAACTGACAGCAGCAATCAGAAACGTTGTGAGTAAGAGCTGCCTCATTGAATCTACAAGTCCGCAACCATGTGAGAAAATGATACACCATTGTTTTAAGCTGGCAAGTTTTCAGGTGTACAATAGAGAACTGGAACACGTACTTGTTCTAAGAAGTCATCCTCAGGTTAGGCAGAATATTCCTGACTTATCATGTCCACTCACAATTGGTGAGGGGGCTACAAAACACCTGCTTGCCTAGTGACCTCCTGAGGGACTATGCATGCCAAAGCTATTCTAGTATTGGACTTCAGAACCTAGCAGAGTGCCTGCCAATTAAGTGGAACTAAGACAATTTTTTGACTACATAGTCACACTGTATTGTGATTAGAAGTCTCTTGATTTATGAGTTCCTATAAGACAGGATTTAGTGACACAGGATTAGTAATTACACTTACCACAGAAGTGTGATGTAAGAAAATACTTTATAGGCTTAGCATATCGTCAGTGGTCAATAACTATTAGGTGGTACATTGCATGGTGAACATTCAGCCAGGCTTGTGGTAGATGCTCATTAAATGCTTGTTGATAAAAAAAGGAAAAAAAATGCTTATTGAGCTCAGCAAAACCAAATGGTTCAGACCTGAGGGAGGACTACCATGGACCACCACAGTAAGGCCCAGGGAAAGCTGCTAAATGCAGGACCTTTGAGGCCTTTGCAAGGTCCTACAAAGTTCCATCTGATTACTGAGGAAATCTTTTCACTAATTCCACACCAGAAGTGTAAAGTGGGAAGTTACCAGGGTGTGAGTGGAAAGGACTGTGGACACCAGGGTAAGAATGTGTCTGAGGATGCTCTCTACCTCTTGGAACTGATAGACATTAACAAAGGAAAAAATGGGAAGGAGGAAGAAAAAACACAGTCCACAAGAGAAAGCACTGGAAAGATAAATGCAAAATAACAAATACAAAGACAGGCATGACTATTTGGTCAGTGTTGGCTGATGAGATGCTAAGCCTGCCTGGCTCTGTCAAGCCCCATGGTGACCAGAAGCAAAGCCCTCATGTTTCTTGCCTGGAGTCCCCACTCAGGACTACTGCTGCAAATGTTCATTTGTCTCTCTGTGTGTTCTTCACATCACCTTGCCTGTGGTTCCCTAAGCTAGAGAAGGGGTTGCCCATTGTCATATTGTTGTTCTGTTGCCACACTGACTTTTGACATGTGGTTATTCTTGGCTATGATCCTACATGCCTCTCAACATGGCACTGCACTTATACCACACTGTGCATCTTTCCACTTGTACCTTGCCCACTCCAAGGAAAAAGGCCAAGTCATGTCACTAATTTTAAAGCATAGCTCAGGAAAAGTAATATATTAATTGTGTCATAGTGGCTAGCACAGTGGATTAATAGGGCTGAGGCAATGAGCATTATAGCACTCACAGCTCCAACCACTTTAAGTTCTGTCATCAAACCTGAGGTGCCAGGCAGCCCTTGGGAAGAACCAGCCCTTGGGCAGCCCTTGGCTGGTTCTGGTTCTTAATCTTGGATTAAGATTGACATAGGCACCTTCTTAATCCAAGAATATTTCTGCTCTTTCTCCTCTATTTCCACTTTCACTCCTAAAAAGATAATACCTCAAACAGATTTTTAAGAACATTTTTATACCAATTTTCTGCCTTTCCCTCCTAGCAGCAAAGTTAATGGGGTTTGCTTTCATCTAGTACAAACCACTTTTGACAGTTCCATCAGTGGATCTAGCTGGCTCAACAACCAGTACTTTAGAAGTAGTAACTTATTTAATCTTCATAGTGTTACAGAACACGCACATATAGGGCAAAGCGGGGTATGATATACTATTACTGAAAGGACCCCCACTAGGTTTGATTGTCCATTGCCATAAGAAAGATGTTTCTAAATGCCAGAGATTTGTGAAAAGGAAAGGAAATGTTTATTTAATGCTATACAGGCTTACAGTAGTGGCCTAATGTCTTCATTAAAATATCAAAGTCCTTTTGGATGCCCACAAATATCCACAGTGCTTCCTTCTCCCCCTTCCCTAATTTGGGGTACTGTATCTCAGAAAAAGAAGCAAACATCTGTGATTCAGGCTCCTGGCATCATCAGCTGTTTTGCCGTCCAGGCAGGATCTCTAATTAATCCAAAGCCATGTGACACCTACTCATGGCCTACTGGCAAGAGTTCTTCCACTCTTCTTCCAGGCAAAGTCTCTCCTGCTTCCCAGGCCACATGGCCGAAAGGAGTACCCCAAAGCCGCATGGTCCTCTTCTCTCCACCAGAGTTGCAGGGGTACTCACTCTGGCCAAAAGCACATGGCCCTCTTTCCCAATGGCTGCCATGTCTGGGTTTAAATCCCTGAGCCAGTCTTCCTCTATACCCCCATTTCCAACTCCTCCTACAATCAGTTACGCCTGCTAGCATTCCTATATTATTCCAAGTTTACTGGGCTGCCATTATGAGTCTGGGCGGGTGTGGCCCCATGTCATGGAGCCAATGTTCTCCAAGCTCTTATGCAGGCACTGTCACCTGGGGGATCTGCCCCCAGTTACATCTTGGGGGAAGTTCGTTTTCATCCCCCTGGCTCAGAGCATGGCCACAGCTATTTGACATATCTATGCAGCCAGTTAAAGGTCATAAATATGTTCAATGACCATGACAAAGGTTAGCTGCAAAGCTGTTGCTATACAAAACAGTTCTGCATGTTCCTGCTCCATGTGTCCCTTCCCCCAACTCACATCTGTGGGAGGAGGGGTGAAGGCATATTATATGTCTTTCTAATAAGATATCCTAGATATCTTGAGTTCTGGACCCCATTCCAAATCCCTATTTGGGGCCCCCCTCTTGGCTGCACCCTGTATCAATAGCAATCTTATAAAGAAGTGCTATTATTATTATTTCTATTGAGGGATATTTTTATTCCAATAAAAAATGAAAGCATGGAGAAGTTAAGGTTATACAGGAAATACATGGCAAAATTAGACTTGCTGGATTTTGCCAGATAATTTTTATAACAACATATAATATTTAATATAATTATATCCCATGCAATTTATTACTTATCTGAAATTCATATTTAACTGGGCATCCTGTGTTTTTTAAAATTTTATTTATTTTTAGAGAAAGGGACGTAGAAAGAGAAGGAGAGAAACATCAATGCTTGGTTGCCTCTCACGTGCCCCCAATACACCCCCAACAGGGGACGTGGCCTGCAACCAAGGCATGCGCCCTGACAGGGAATTGAACTGGTGACCCTTTGGTTCACAGGCAGGCACTCAATCCACTGAGCCACACCAGCAAGGGAGGCATCCTGTGTTTTATCAGGCAATCCTAAGCAAAACAGAATTAATCTTGTTTTCAAGCAAGGCAATCTTGTGCTCAAACCACCCTTCTCATAACCCCATCTGAAACATGAGGTGCTTGTAGATTTTTTATTTTTCACTCTCACTCAGGGAACTTTCCCTGTGCTCTGTCCTGGCCCAGAGCAAGCCTCAGTCCAGGTGCTGCCACACAGCCATTTGTTCTCCCTTGTCCAGCCCATACCATGTGGCTCAGCTGTGGGCAACACTCTCATCAATGTAGGAGGGATCCTTTGGTGTTTCATGAAAGGACATCTATAAAGACAATGCAGGGATAATACTGCCCCATTTTTTTTCCTGTTTGAGGCTTCCTTTCCACAGGGTCATAAGAAAATGGAGCACACAAAAAATAAGAGAAAGGGGAAAAAACTGCCTTTCATCTGATCTGGCCCCCTTCAAGCCCTCAGAGCAGAAAGGCAGACATTTCTTCATGGGAGAAGGATGAGTTAGTGACATGTTCTCATTTTGCTGCATGTGATATTCACATGGACTCCAGTCATGTGCAGGGTAGTTTCTAAGAGCTCAGCTGTAAAGGGTCACAGGTTTTACTTTCAATTGAATGAAAACATTTTAAATCACCCCCACCTCATGCCAGCCAAAGTCATTGTTTTCTTTATTTTTATTTTATTTTTTTAAGATTTATTTATTTATTTATTTATAGAGAGGGGAAGGGAAGGAGAGAGAGAAACATCAGTGTGTGGTTGCCTCTCACGTGGCCTCCACTGGGGATCTGGCCCGCAACCCAGTCATGTGCCCTGAATGAGAATCGAACCTGTGACCCTTTGGTTCGCAGACCATGCTCAATCAACTGAGCTATGCCAACCAGGGCAGTTGTTTTCTTTATAGCTAACTTTCTTCTTTTTTTCTAAACAAAATACAAAAAGAGAAGGGTTACATTAGAGAAAAGCATTTATTCTTAATAATAAACCAAGATCAGTGAAATTAGATTTCCTGCAACATGGAAAAAAAAGACATTATATAAAAAAATAAATTCTGCAGAGAAAATTAAGAGTTGTTGGCTTAAAAATACAAAATAAACCATAACATTTAAATTTTCTAAGGTCACTTCACATTTCCAGGCTTTAAGCATTTGCTTCAATGTTATGAACATGTATATCTCAGCAAGAAATATAATCAATAATTTGATGACTACTGTATAGTTTTATCTTTCTCCTGTTTTTACAAAATATGTGAAATTTTTGTTCTCTTAATTCTCTGGTGGTGTACTACAGAGGATGTAAGAATCTTGTGAGCACTTCAGAATAACCAACATGTTTGTAGTGGTTGGGAGGTTAACGATTTGACTGAAACTTTTCATGAAGTTAATTGCCTAAGTGGAAATTGAGGGGAGGGTGTAAAGATTTAAAGAATTGTGTGTCTGTGTGTTGGAGGAGGGAGAGAATGTTTTTCTGGGATAGATCTTGCAGAAGGAGACAAGGTATACTAACCTTGGAAGTGAGCTACTTATAGCGTCCATACAGCTATTCCTTTTCCTTCTGTTCTTCCATGCAGTTTGCCCTTGCTTAGTGCACCAGCCAAGGATGCCCGGTGCTGCCTGCTGCAGGTACCGAGGGAGGTCAGAGTTCCTATCAATGGAGGGAGGCCTTGAAGGCATATGAGTCTCGATTGGTGCTAATTAAAACAGCATTTGCTGTTTCCTGTCTTTTCCCAGACTCTGAGAGGCCCTCGCATCCATGGGAAATAAGAAAGAATCTCTAAGAGCCACAGTACACTTCCTAATTCAGGACCAAGACATTGAAACATCCAGAAGAGTATTTCTCAGGGTGTGCCTCTTCAGCCCCTTAATTGCACACAAGGAGTCTGTGAAATCTGCAGAGCCCTCACTGAAGTCCTGGTTTATGTATCTCATTTTCTTTTGTACTTACCTCAGTGGATTATTTTGGGCATAAAGCAGGATGAGTTTTTAATGTCACTAAGTTTTGGGATGGTTTGTTCTGCAGCAATGTATAGTAGAACAATGCTGAAAATGAAGGGTGTCTAGTGCATCCAGGAGTCGAGAGTAATGGCTTCAGGAAGCAGTGGATCTAGAGGCTCAATCTATGTCATTAGGATTCTGTCATTCTCCAGATCCAAAAGTTTTTTTCTTCATTTTTTTTTCATTAGTTAGATTCCCTGTATATGATGATGAATATATTAACAGATAGCTCAGTCTTACATCCTGCTGAGTTAAGAGCCCCTGTGGAAAGAGAAAATTTCTGTTCTGATGACTGTGGACAGACCCTGGACTTTATTCTCCTTGGCACTAATAGGATAATGTGCCCAGGCCTGACCAAGCCCTCTGGACTAGAGAGCCCATTCCCATGTCCAGTGCCCTACCTGCTGCTCTGGAAAAGTTTAGCCCCACCCATAAAGGGAGCTGAGAAAGGGAAAGGCTGATTTCTTAAAAGGATACTGGAGTGCTATTATCAGGAAAGTGGGCAACAGATGTTGTGAAAGCAAATGAACACATGCTAGCTCAGGTCATTATTACTCAGGGTGGGCCCTGGGTTTGGGTTTGGTCCAGGAATTAAATCACAGAGTCTTTGACATGGAAGGATGAACAGTTACATGGAGGAGGCTCACATGAAAGCAAATCAGTGCAATAGAGTCTTACAGGTGCTGTGCTGTGCATGCTGGAAGCAGGAGGGGTCTGTGTGACCTGTGAGGGGCCATTCCTCTTAATGACCATGTTCTGATTTTTGGCAGAAATCCAAGTGCACTGCTTTGTCTGTAGACCCCATATTCTGGCTGCTGTCTCTCCTGTCTGGGTTCTGGATGGAACTTTGCGCAGTCCAGCTTCTGCAGAAATGAGAGTCAGTGTGGCAAAATTGAGCAGGATGGTTCAGAGAATCATCCAGTGCCCTAAGAGCAGGGGGAAAATGAATCATCCTTTTACAAAGTCTCTGAATAATTCAATAAATCTGCTAAATTATTCAGGGATAAACTGCTCTGTTCTCTGACCAGGGTGCTCCACAAGTTATTACTAGCTATCAGTAGTGCGTTCAAGTGCTTGGGCACAGGAAAATCAAACTGTACAGGTCCTGGGAGAGTCTGGTCCGATAAGTGGGAGTCCATTCCAAGTGTGAGGTATCAGTTCAGCTCTGAATATCACCATCACTAACTGCAGGGTTAGTGAAAACTCTGACCTGCTGGAATTTCAACCCTCATCAACTATCCCAGGAAAGTGACAGGAGTAATTGGTGATTAAAACAAAGAATATCTTTGGATTGGAAAAAGTGCTTCAGGTGCTAACTAGTCCTTGGGAGACAGATGTCTTTTGGTGAGTGCACTTGGATTCTGTAAGAAAACAGTCTAGCCTCTCCTTCCTGACTTGTTTCTCTGTCTCCTTCTCTCTTTCCACCACTCTGCACTCCCACTTTCTCTCCTTTTTCCTCAGGGCGCTGTTCAAACTGAACCCTGACTGTACCTTCTGACTCTTCCAGCTTGAGGTGTGGCTTTGAAGAAATTCAGATCTTGCTTCAGTTTCCTGCTGTACTAGCACAACCTCTGTGGCTTGGTCAGGTCACCTAATATCTCTCTTGATTTAATATTTATCAACTCTAAATTGGGGATGACAATTGAACAGACCTCAGAAAGTGGTTTCTATAAATCACAGATATAAAGTGCCAACCCAGTCCAAGGAACACAGAGGTATTCATCAATTCCCATTTATCCTTTTATTTCCTTTCCCTAGTAGTCAGTCTCATCATTCCCAATTGAACTGTAAATTACAGAATGCAACACACAGACAAGCCATTATTATTAATATTATTATTATTTTTCTTATTATGTAGTAAAATGTCTGGCTCATTGCAAATGCTCATCAAATATTATTAAATGAGATGAATGACCATTTCAATAATACTTATCCCTAAGGTATTATTTCTGCTAATTTCTCCCCTCCAGGAAGCCCTCATAGACCATTGCCATCCACAGATGTACACCCTTTCCTTGGTGCCTCCCACATGGTATCTGTGACCATGGAATTATTTTGTTAGTATCAAGGAATTGCTCTTATCTGTTTTCCAGGTGGCCCTTAGGAGTTATCCTTCTGTTCTTTCTTGGCTCCTTCCTCCAGGGTAGTCTACTGATTATTCTTTGTGGCTTCCTTTGGAGAACACACATACACACAGACACACACATATCTATATGCATGCATTTGAAGGCTATTTCTTAATGAGGTTTTTGGTGATTCTGGTGTTGGTAGTTGTTTGCAAGAGGAGTGTTGGTTTAAAAAAGAAAATTATCAAAGAAATATTTTAGATAATTTCCTAAAAGTAAAGAATCAGAGTGAAAAATGCCTTAAATGTCCAGCACAAATGAATAAATATTGATCTACAGAAAGAGGGAGAGAGAGAGTTGTCAGTTTGCAAGAGGCTGCCAAAAATGAATGGTGATGGGAAATTGAGATAATTCCAGGGAGGAGAGTAGAATGTTGGAGAGGAAGGGTGTGTACACAGGGGGATAAAATAGAATCCTAGGACATTTTAAGCCTAGAAAGAATAGTCTGGGAGTACAGAAATTATAGTATAAAGGCATAAGGCATACTTAAGACAAGCATGCACATATTCATTCAGATTAGGAGACTATATTTGAAATTTAGATAAGTTACCTTTACAGATCTCTTAATATAACATAATAAATATATATATATACTATGTATTATACACATGTATTTCATATATATAAGTATTATGTATGTTATACACAAATATATAACTATATATATTAATATGTAAATGCATTTATATATAAAATGTGATTGATATATATCTATATATCTACATATCTATATCTCGATCATACCTTTTTCCATGTCAGAAAAGGTAACAGGAGTTGAAGTCACAATCACATTATTTTTTTTAAGTATTTTTTGTTGATTATGCTATTACAGTTTTCCCAATTTTTCCCCCTTTATCCCCCTCAACCCCACCTCCCAACCTTCCACCATTCCCCCCCTTAATTCATGTCCATGGGTTGTACATATAAGTTCTTTGAGTCCTCTGTTTCCTATACCATTTTTTATCTTTCTCTGTCTATTTTATGCCTACTAATTATGCTTCTTCTTCCCTGTACCTTCCCCCCCATTACTCCCTTCCACTTCTCCACTGAACTCCCTCTGGGTGATGTCCATTTCTCTGATTCTGTTCCTGTTCTGGCTGTTTGCTTAGATTTTGTTTTCATTGTTTTTTTTTCAGGTTCATTTGTTGATAGTTATGAGTTTGTTGTCATTTTATTGTTCATATTTTTTATCTTTTTCTTAGATAAGTCCCTTTAACATTTCATATAGTAAGGGCTTGGTGATGATGAACTCCTTTAACTTTATCTTATCTGGGAAGCACTTTATCTGCTCTTCCATTCTAAATGAAAGCTTTGCTGCATAGAGTAATCTTGTGTAGGATGTAGGTCCAGGCCTTTCATGACCTCAAATACTTCCTTCCAGCCCCTTCTTGCCTTTAAGGTTTCTTTTGAGAAATCAGCTGATAGCCTTATGGGAACTCCTTTGTAGGTAACTGTCTCCTTTTCTCATGATGCTTTTAAGACTCTCTCCTTATCTTTAATCTTGGGTAACTTAATGATGATGTGCCTTGGTGTGTTCCTCTTTGGGTCCAACTTCTTTGAGACTCTTTGGGCTTCCTGGACTTCCTGGAAGTCTATTTCCTCCACCAGATTGGGGAAGTTTTCCTTTATTATTTGTTCAAATAAGTTTTCAATTTCTAGCTGCTGCTCTTCTCCTTCTGGCACCCCTATAATTAGGATATTTAAACATTTCAGGCTGTCCCAGAGGTTTGTAAGTCCTTCTTCACATTTTTGAATTCTTGTTTCTTCATTCTGTTCTTGTTGGATGTTTATTTTTCCCTTTTGTTCCAAATTGTTGCTTTGAATTCTGGTTTCCTTCCTGTCACTGTTGGTTCCCTGAATATTGTGCTTTATTTCATTTTGGGTACCTTTCTTTTGTGTTTTCATTTTTTGACCAAGCTCGATCATTTCTGTGAGCATTTTGATTACCAAGGCTTGAATTCTCCATCAGTTAGGTTGGCAATGTCCTCGTTGCTTAGTTCTGAGGTTTTGCTGTGTTCTTTCACTTGGGCCATACTTTTTTGTCTGGGCACACGTGATAAGTTGTAAGAGGTGGGGCCTTAGGTATTCACCCAGGCAGGGCAACCCTCTTTGCTGTGCAGCCCAGCCCATGGGGGAGGGACCAGAGAGGGAGCAATGCAGCTCACCTGTGCTCTCTAGTGCACTTTCCAACAGACTCTTGAGTCAGACTGGTAGTGTCTCCCACTGTGGCAACCATAGCTGTAGCCCACAGTCAGTTCTGAGTCTCAGTTTCTCCCTTAAGTGAGTTCCTCCTACACAGCAACACAGAGCCAGGCCATCAGCCCCGCCCCTCAGCTGTCTCCCAGCAGTTTTTCTGAGTTGCCAGCCCCGCCGGTCTGCCTTACTTACTGGTCTGGTTGTTCTAGTTGATTTTTCCTTTAATTCCTTGGTTGTTGGAGTTCCATGCAGTTTGATTTTCTGGTACTTCTGGTTGTTTATTGATTTTAGATTGGTTGTTTTCCTCTTTTTGGTTGTGAGGGGAATCGAAGAGTTTCTACCTATGCTTCGATCTTAGCTGGAACTCCCACAATCACATTCTTGATCACAATAGATCTCTAACTATTCAAATGTGTCAGTTCTGTTTTTCCCAAGTATTCTCATGTGTTTTCAAACAAAATCAAGAGGTAGCAATTATTACCATCTTGTATAAATGAGGAAATGGAGGCTCATAAAATAATAATAATTACAATTTTTATAGAAATCCAACTTTCAAGCACAGCCCATGGTATGTAATGTCTCATTAGCATGAGACAAATTTACGATATATGTATGTTAGTCTTATTTTGCATTCGTTAAAAACTAAAAATGAGACCATTTTTGTTTCAAATTTCAGAGTGGTGGAGGTTATTTCAGGAAATTGAGGGGCTGGAATTTTTAACTCTAGCAGTGAAATTCTGCTGTATGACAAACCACCTTAACACATAATGACTTAAAACAACAATGCATTTAGCTCATAATTATGTTTGTTAGCTGAGGAGTTTATGGTCTGGATTAAAGCCTGGTTGTGCTTACTTGAATAGATTCCTAATCTGGCCTCTTAGCTTTTCTTCTCTGAAGTCATGTCTTTAATGTAAAGGATAGACAGTAACTTTCTCAAACTAAGTCTTGCTTCTACAATGTTGGGAACAGGGGACTTTGGCATTTTAAACAATCTTAGTTCTTTTTTTCCAGACTGGTTGCCCTGTTGCAATTAAGACTTCTTAAAAATTGTGTGGATTTTCTATTGATCAATTTAGTATAGGTAGTTATATAATTATTAATGAGAGAGGAAGCAAAGGGAAACAAATATTAAACTTAATAAATTGGGAAGCTGAATCAGATATTAGGACAGCATTCTCCTAATTTTGTGAGGAAGCTATAGCATTTACAGACTCATTCACACACTCCAGGGAACTGCCATTGAGGGGATTTAATCTGTTGAGAGATGGGAAATCTCCCCAGGGGCGCTGCCAGCCTTGCACCAGATTATCAGAGGGAGGAGGAAGAAAAAAATTCCTCTGCTGGGCATATGCGCAGTAGTAACTAAAAGACATAACAGAACTTTTTGACATGAGCAATAGAAGTCAAGGTGGCTCAGGAGAAGGTGTTTCTACTTGGGGACATGCACACTAAGAGCCTTAGAGTAGCAGGGGGAAACGAGAAAGGTAATCCAATTGGATAGACAGTCCAGAATCCCTGTAGGTCTTGGAAAGGGATTGGTCAGGGGGAGGGCCCAATTCAAACCCTGGAAGGATCCAGAATTTGGCTTGGATTGTTCGAAAGGTCCATTATCATTACCAAGAACCAAGAAAAAATGTGAAAGATTAACAGAAGTTTCAGGGCAGTTGCTTCTAGAGCTTGCCTGCCTTGTACGTCCCTGTGGGTATATTATTTCCCCTATATCCAAATAAAATCTTGCCACAAAGTTTAAACTTCTCCACTTGTGTTGTTTGAAATTCCTTTCTCTAGGCACCACAATGGAAGTCATTTTCACCACTAGCAATCAGATTATACACAAATTCATTTGTTGAAAACCACACATAAAGTGTTTGAGGCATGTTTCCTTCTTGTACCCTTATAAGTAGTTATTTTGAGATTAGGTTTTTAGAAAAACATACCTTTAGAATTCTTAGGAACAAGTTTGTGTAGCTGAAAGAATCTACCAGGCACTATGAGAAACCTTTCCAAAGTCTTAATAAAGGAACCTACAGCCACACTTTGTTTTGGCCTTGGCCCAAGGCATCTGTTTACTTTGAGAATTTTTACCACCTGGGGAGTGGGAATAAGAATAGTCTCATTTTCCAATCCAGCAAGTGAGGGATCCTCTTATTACTTTAGTATATATTGTTGTATATGTAACTAACAATACAACATCCTGTCTGGAAAACTCCTCAACCAGATGAAAAAAGTTATAAAGTAACTGCTTTATTCCTCAATTTACTTCAGATAACTGCTTTGCAAACTGCTTTCTTGCACAAAATGTCATCAGTTTATTGGACTCCACTAAAAGTTTACTGTCCTTGATAATGGTTTCCCCACTGCTTTTCTAGTCTCCACCAGAAACCAGAAAAAGACACCAGTGCTCGTGCTCCCTGTCATTTGCCAAACCCAATTAGTAGAGATAGGGATTGAATCTTTATGGGCACTTTATTCAGGTGGCCAGTGATCTGAGAAGACAGTGGGTTTGCCTCCTAACAAAACTGTCTTACATTTTCTTCCCAGACCAATGTTTTTATAACAGGGAATAAACAAGATGCTGTGCGGGATTTTGAAATTCAGGGAGAATTAGGTGAAAGAAACTACAGCATTCTTGTCCTGGGTAGTTAGCTGTTCCCAGGGGTGTGGTCAGTCTGTCTCTCCTTGGAACACAATGGCCCTGATGCCTCCACTTGTCCCCAGGCCATGATCTTTAGTAGTGCCACAGGAGAAGGGCTCTTTCTCCCAGGAGCCAGGATAGCCTTGATCTGTAGTTTCTGAAACAAAACTTTAACATATGCATTACTTACCAGGCTTATAACCATTTACCTTAAACTAAAATTTTCTAACTCTTGACTCCCCTATCACATCCACTGCCCATTTGCAAAGTCAATGCCATGTGTTGAAGAGTTTGCTTTTAACAATAGCACCCACTTCTAGATAAATATTTTGTATTGGTTCCCTTTTGCTGCAGACAAACCACCCCAAAACATAGTGGCTTCAAACAATAGTCATTTCTTTAGTTTAAACATTTTGTTTGTTACTTGGGCAGTTGGAGGCGTTCTTGTATGTCAGTGGTTGCTTGGTGTGGGAGGGCCTCAGATGTGTGGCAATTGGCCAAAATAATGAGGGCAGTGGGGCAACATATCCATCAACCTCTAGCAGGCTCTCAGGCTTCATCATTTGCTGGTTACTAGAGCGTTCCCCAGTTGTAAGAAGGCAGATCTCACCAGAAATTATTTATCATTCTTTTGATTATATTGGGATGGATAACAATCCATTGCCAAAGCACGTCATGTGGCCAGCCCTGATTCAGACTGTAGGAAAATAGACTCCACTTCCTGTTAGTGTGGGATGAAATGTGGCCAGTTTCTCAATTTACAACAAAACCTTAACTGATCTGAGTCAACAGTCTAGTATTTAATGACTGTTCTAAATGGCTTTGAGTTTATTATCTCACTAAAATCCACATAGCCAATGAATCTCCTGGGAAGAAAAGGATATTAAATTCCTCATGCTAATATTTATAGCCAATTAAAGGTAAATTCTCTGTGTCAGATTATTATAATTGCCTAATGATGAAGGCAGTGAAATATTTTGGACAGTATGAGAAGAAATTTCACTCATTACTGTAGAATTACTCTTCCACATTCTTAATCACATGTCAGGAAGAAAAGAAGGAAATCAGGTTGCTAAGTAAAGTATCAATCTAATGGGTGAAATTACAAAGCAATCTAGATGGCTCACCTCTAACCACATGCAGATAGGCTTACATTTCTTTGGAGGAGTAGAAAGGCTTGTAAATTTATGAAAAATGTATCAAGATGTCTTCTTGCTTCATTCCATTTCAGTTTACCGAGAGTAGCACTTCATACTTCATTCATGCTTGGCAGTTTACACGGCTGCTTATTTTCATCAATTCACTTAACTTTTGAAGTGTCTGGGTAGTCACAGCACACATTATTATCTCCATTACAAAGATTACTGAGTTTTATCCAGGTACCCAGAAAACCAGTGTCAAGGTAGGGAGAACGAAGAGAGAAGACAGGACCTTGAATGAGGAGTTAGAACAGGAGGGCATCCATCAACCTCTAGTGCACTATGAGGTGGGGGTATTACAACAATAGGAAGCTTGCTTGAGAGAACTTAATGCTACAAATACTGAAGAAAGTCTGGAACTCTGGGTAAAAGACAAGGTTTTGGAGATCAGGGAGTTATTGATTTTTGTTGTTTTTGAATTTTTTAAAAGAAGTTTCCTTGGGGGCAAGAGAAAAAGGAGATATGAGACCAAAACAAGAATGCAGGAGGTGAAGAAAGTCATGTAGCCACATGAGTTGTTGGATACTCATATGCAGATTTCCCAACTGTAGTAAATGACTTCATAGCCCAGAATTCTGGATTCTTTTACAGGAGAATGTTGTTGTTTGGTGAGCTAGCTCTTAGAATATGTTAAAACAATTTAGGGGATTAATTTCATACATGCAAGAGAGGTGCCATACCTGAGTAAAGGCATCATTTATGTGTAAGTAGAAACAACTTTTAAGATTAGAGTAAAAATAAGGGAACAAGCATTTTGTGTAAGACTTTAAGTACAATAGTTTGTGTATTCAGTTTAACTTGTTTACTTATTTAATATATTCAGTGAATATTTATTAATGCCTATTATTTGTCTAGAAATTTGTAAAGCATCAAGAATATATGGATGGTTAAGATCTCCTCACTCAAGTAGTGCTGTCCATTGGAAATGTGATGCAAAGTGCATGGGTACTTCCTAGTAACTTCCCAATCACTTGTGTTTCAACTCAAACTAGCCCCACTCCTATAGGGGATAGTACAGGTCTGGGGGAGACAAAGATGGAAGCAATTACCACATAATACGAAAACATCTATGACAAATATGTCACAAGGTAAAATAAATGGTGACATGGTCCTTAAATTCTTAGATTACCCACAGTGTTTAAACCATAGTTTCCTAGACTATTCCACTAATGTCTGGGCTAGGAAAAATATTCCATCTTCTTATAAATATAAGAGCAGCTTCATGCTTCCCACCCTCACTGAAACCCCAAGTGCATGCTAATATATTCAAAGCTCTGAGAAGTCCTGTGGAAAAGATCTTTAATATATTTAACCTGAAATGTCCTCATAATTATTGACAATGAATCTTCTCTACATGTTTCTTTTTTAATAATTATAAATAAATATGAGAAACAATAGGAAAAGCCTACTTAGAGAGTATGAACTCTATTTAATAGAATTATTCTGTATAACTTACAGCTCTCTTTCAACTCTGGTCAATACTTTCTACCCCATACATGTCTAGCTGGGTTTTTCTGCCATGGGTAAATCCAATGATTGGACTTCTATACTTTTAGGAATCTGTTCCTGGAACACACAGTTACTTCTGTTTAAAGTGTTTTTTCTTACTTTCTCCTCTGTATTTAGAAAAATTCCTTGTTATTTTACAAGATCCAGTCTAAATATCACATTTCCTCTGATGGTTTCCCTGACTCCCCATGGCAGAAGTAATGATTTTCTCCGCTGAGTACTAAAACAGCTGCTGTAACAGTAGTGGAAGCAGTTAATTGTATACAAGTTTAATCTTCTTAACACAGGGCAGGGACATGGTCTTATCTGTCTCTCTATCCCCCAAATATGGTGCAGCTCCAGGCACATACCAGGTACCTTTGTGCTATATGTTGCCCCCACTTACTGTCATATACCGAAAACCACTCATGTGGTTTCATTTTAATGTCAGGATTGCTCTGCTCCTTGCCCTTGCAATGCCAATGCCAGCCATGTGTCACTACAGGCCTGAGAGATGGCAGGTGAGGCCTTGACTTTGGCCATAGGACAGCACTGCTTACTAAGCTGCTATGGCTGGAGGGACCAGAGGGCCCACCTTTTGTGGCTGGCCCTCCAGCTCCCTCCTGGTCTCCTTGCTTAACTCCCAAACCTCCTAATGAGGCTCCTGCTTGATCCCTGACTTCTTTAGTCCTGGTTTCTGCTTGTGGTGCTGGCCTCGATAAAAAATTTTGAAGACGCCAATTCCATGCCCTACTTTGACCTCTGTCAAAGGTCAAAGGGATGACCCCACAACCCACTTTCCTGAGATCCTGATCTTTGGCTAATGTCTGTTCTCCTGCCCTCAGAACATACCTCAGTCTGGACTGTCTCATGATCCTATGACCAAACCCTTAGCCAGCTATAACCACTTATTCTCCACACATAATACAATTGCACAGAAATTAACTTGCTTCATGGATTCTTCAATTCTAACTCTGTTCAGTATGTCTGTCCCCTTATCCTTTGCCATTAAACCATTGCCAGACCTTTCTTTACTTGCACACTGTCAGCCATTACCTAACATCATCATAGTCTTAATTTACTACACTGTACTGAGCCTCCATTCCCCCTAATCTCCTTATTTATTTGTTTCACATTCCATCGCACTCGTTGTCAAATCACATCAAGTGTTCTTGGAATGAGGTGGAAACTACATAGTAAATATCCTTTTTACTTTTATCTTTGCTCATAGAGTAGACCTGTCTTAAGGAACAATTCCTGACAACCCTGTTGAAGAGATTCAGATAAAAAAATGTGAAGATAAACATATCCAATAATTTTTCTGTTTCACATGCCTAATTTCATCACAAAGCAAAGGCTTTTGGTTAATAAAAGCTATGTATCATTGCTTCAGGGATGCATCAAAAAGCAATGCCCTTCAGGATGTTATGGAAATAAGAATGGTTTAATGCACAGACTTTTCAACACTGGCCTTGTAGATCTGAAAAATTAATCACCAAATGTCACATTTAACTCCCCCAAAAAGTAGGAAAGAAGGAAGGCAAACTTCAAAGTGAGAGTCCAGGCCTCCCTTCACATAGTAACATCTCAAAATCCAGAGAACAGAATGCCATGTGGCTTCTTCCAAAGTGCTGACTCTCATTATCCCTCTTTCTTTGAGGCTGCAGCACAGAGCAGGGGAGGATGCTCTTCTGAGTCCAGCGGGCTAGAGGGTATGAAATTCTGCCTCCTTCCTTAACTAGTGGCATACCATGAGCAAGACCTTCACTTCTTTGAAGCTCAATATGCCCATACATAGTATACATGGGAATCACTCTCTACTTCATAAGGTACCTGTAAAAAATTATATCTATATAATTTAGATATAGGAATTTGTATTTATATCTATATCATCTTATATCTATCTATATCTATCTATATCTGTATCTATCCATAATCTATCATCACCTATATCTATCTATATATCTATTTCTTAGACTGACAGAGATCCAGAGAGGTTTTCAATAGTCATCTCTTGTTCCCAGCATACTTGTTTCAGCCTGGGAACCGCTGGGGTACTCTCTCAGTGCTCTGTCAGCAATCTCCACTTCTCTCTGCCTCTACCTACCATGACAATAGGGGCCAGAAAACCTCAATACTCACACCCCAGCCAACCTATGTCTTTCTCACATCTTCCCTGAATTTATTCATTTCTTTTGGTTATGACCAATGTCATTGGAAAATGACCTTCCCCAACACATATTCACAGAGGTTAAACTTCCATTTGGAACTGGAAGATAATTTAAAGAAATAACTTTATCCACTCCCTAACTGAACAGGTGGGAAAAATGAGCAATGGAGAGGAGATGTAAGTTGCCTAGGGATACGCAGGTTGGAAACCCAGGTCCCTGACTTTCTCTGTATTGTTTTCAGAGAGTGGACTTTGTGTTTAGAAAGTTTAAGGTTCTAAGTCTAGTACTGCCATTTACTTAGTATATAATGCTCACCAAACTGCTCAGTATTCCTGAACCTGTTTTCTCATCTATAAATTTGGCAAATTTTCACTTACTGAGGTATGAAGTGTGATAAAATTTTTTGGATTAGTCAAATGATTCAGGGTTTTCTACTCAGCTGGTTTTGAGAATGCTATTCTTGGTCCTTAAAATCCTTCCTGCTCAGATAACTTCAAGGCATCCAGGTGAATTCCCTTAGTCCCAGAAGTCACCCCTGGTTATTATCAACCTTCGAGGGAAGGAATGTGGTTACCAGGCTGTGTACAGTTCCTTTGCCTATTGTGATGACCACACAGTGCACGCTCTAACTCAGGTGGTCTGGTTGCTCACAGAATCCTTATATATCCTTGCTAAGTCATCATTGATGACCAGGCAGCTTGATGCCATATCCATTCCCTACAGATGGGGTTTGGAGAGTCTGCAGTTGCCATTGGAGCTTACATCTCTTCTCCACGGTGTTAGCATATTCACTTGGTGGAGAATGTTCTAACACTATGGCCACCATAGATCTTGACTCCCAAAGTTATAGCTCTTTAGACACCCGCTTTTTCTATTTTTTACTCCAATGTAAAACTATTTTATTAAGGCGTGCCCACAATCGCAGAATGGCTGGGTCTAGAAGGATTCTAGTCACAGAAACATGCAGGACCCTGATCCATTCCTATCCTCTGACCTCCAAGTCACAAATGTTGATGTACCAAATTATTTTCTCTTTTCTGTTCCAATATGAACAGTCTTTTTCCAGGTGGAAATTCCATTATCTCAGGCAGAAATGGTACTTTTCTTCCAGGGGTACTTTGAGGATTAATGGTGTCATGTTTCTGAAGAAGGTAGGTGTTTTTCTTTCACTTTTACCGCTCAGAATGAAGGAAGACTTAGATAAAGAGATTTAGGGGGAAAAACCATAGGAAGAACAAATTAAAAAATAAAGTGTTTTTTTTTTTTTTTAACCTAGAAGAACACAGAAGGAAGAAGCCTGGGCTGAAAGAATATAGGAGAGAGTAAAACTTTGCTAGTATAACTTTCATCATATTTTGACTTTTTAAAGCCCTTCAATTGTTTACATGTTCAAAAAACAAAATTATATCAATAAGAATGTGAAGAAGACTGAACTAAAAACAAAAAAAAAACTGAAGCAAATGAATTCATTCTTTAAATAATACCCTAAACATAGTGTGAGGAGCCACCAATAAGACACCACTCTCAGAGGAGGGTGAATGGGCAACTGAAGCTGCCTGGCTTTATTAATCACTTTTATATGATTTGGTTACATAAGTCAGTTATACAACTTGCTTTGATTAATTATTTATATTTCCATATATGTATGGTTATATAATTTCTTTTTGTGATTGCTATGACTACTATACTCAAACTCTGCCCTGTAGCCCTGGTGATCTGCCCCATAGCCCTGGAGTTCACCAGTAGCTAGGTTACTATACCCAAACTCTGCCCCATAGCCCTGGTTTTCCTCAGCATCAACAGTAGCTAGGTTACCACATATTCCCCCTTTTTTGTTTTGTATAGTTGATTAAGGAGAGGCACAATTTTACAGCTATTACTCTTAATACTACTAAGGCTATTGAGAACTAATGTTCTGCCCAGATCCTTATCATATGGATGATAGCACTTTTAGCAAAGTAGACTTCACAGGATTTTATGAAATCTTTCTTATGCCCGATTACCCTGGAATCGTCCTAGCTGGCAGAGGACTGCACCCGCTCCCTGTCATAGATTCAGGTTTAAGTGGATCAGAGCCAGGAAGCATTTCTCCCAGAGCTTCTCCCAGATGGAAAGGGGACTTGGGCTATGTCAAAATAGCCAGGAAGGTGAGGGTCCTTTGCCCTCACTTTGCTGCAGCCCCCCAAGTCCTTCCTTGAGGGCCTCCCAAATGATCGTGTCTGGCTTAAGTTGCCCCTGCTCTGAGGGGTCTTACCCTTCATTGACTAACTGACCAAGCGTTGGGGGCCAGAGATGGATGAAGCAGAAGCAGTGCTCCTGCCAGGGAGATAAGCTTTGTCTCCTTAGTGGCTCACAGTCTGGAGGTTGCTCACTCAGCCTTAGCCACGGGAGGTTGTTACAACTCCTGAAGCCAGGCAGAGCAGTTCCTAACATGTCCCCCTTTTTTGTTTGTTAAATCAATTGAAGCATTGGGCCTGTGAAATCCTCGAATTGCTGTTTGGAGTGTAATCATTAGAAAAAAAATTCTAAATACATCATAAAGTACAAATAAGGATTAAAACAATGAGGAGCCCAAGGGCTGGCAAAGCCTAAGCTTAAACGTTTAAATGTAAGGGAATGTTATAAATGCAAGGGAATGATAAGAGTAACAGTTCTGGTTACATTTCAATTTTTGGGAGAATTAGAACAGACTTCAGGAAGTACATTTAATGATAAGCAGCAGGGGCAAGTCACAAAGCATTATTAGAATCAGCAAACAACCAGTGGCTTCAAAGAACAACATTCTCAGATTAAGTCCATCAAACCAAGTTTTGAGGTCCAAGACCTTAATGGAGGGTCTGAAAAACCTCTTGCTTGGTTAAGGCATTGAACGTCCTGCAATTTATCAATTTGTCCCTTTGAGTTGGTAGAAAAAGTCCCTCTTAGGTAATGTTGAATATTGCTCCAGGAGTGCTGGCTGGAATTTCACTTCAGGGGGAGGACACACAGCTTGGAGAAGTCTGGATTGAGAGAGTCCAATGGGTGTAGGTGGTGGTTATCAGGAAAGCCTTTTCTGTGATGTGGCTTCACCCTCTTCTCCAGCAGTTCCAAAGGTCATTCTGGAGAGCAAACACAAGCATACCCTCTTCCCCAAGTTAAGAGTTCTACAGGACTTTGCCAAGTGTTATTTCCTAAAACATTTCTATATAAAACTTGAGGGTAAGGTGGCTTTGACTCTTTTACCTGAAAAGATTTTTCCATTGAAGTATAAAGCAATACACTGTAATTTAGAAAATTATAGGTAAACATGGCTAAATAAAATCAAATTTTGGGGGAAAGACTCATGAATCCCCTTTTTGTTTTTAAGAAGATTTTTAAAAGTATGATAAACCTGTTTTATGATTGCCTGACTAGTTGGATTGTAAAGTATTTTTGTTTCATGCTGGATATTCCAATACTGAAGAAAAGCTTGAGTAGAATGGGCAAGATATCTAGGGCCATTATCAGTTTTAATTTCGTGAGGCCATTTTGAATGACTACAGGCCTCAAGCCAATGGGCTTGTATATATTTAGCAGATTCTCTTGTTAAACTAGATGCATGTAGGGCATCAGAGTAAATATCAATAGAAATATGAATGTATTTGAATTCTCAAGGAGAGCATGATGAGTGACATCTGTTTGCTAAATAATTTGAAAACTTAGTCTTTTGAGGATTAACTCCTGTAAATGGGGGTGCCTTGCCAAGGGCATGGAAAGACAGGCCCTCTACTGTTTCTGCAAGCTGCAATGAGTTTAGCTCCTAGGTTCAGAGTTTTCAAGAAAAATGGGAAAGATGAGAGGGGAGGTGCTCTGAAAAAATATGTTTTAGACAAAAATGGTTATGTGTCAAGGGCCTTTTGTGACTTGATTAACCAACCGTTTCCTCTGGGAGAATAGCCAGTTCTTCCCCAAGGAAATGATCAGTGTTTACAGGTACTGAGTTAAAAAATGGTACTTAGTGTTCCGTGGAGAAGGGCTAGTTCTCCTCGGGAGATAGCACACTTATATTTTCAGTTTTACAATAAAGGTCACAGCTCTGGCATAAACAAAGAGGATTCTTAATATATTTTTTATCATGTCACACCTCTCATCCTACTTATAGCATTTTTTAGATTGACAAATTTATGAACACATTCACAACTTTCAGAAACAGCTTTATTTTTTATTGGCAAATACATTTATTTTTTCTTTAAAAATTGGAGTTTTGACCTACTCTGTTTATAAGCTGGCTCAGTTCACCCCTCCTTAAGCAAACTGGTGGCTCATCCTCCTTCACCCGGCAGGTCACAACTGCGTGCCTGCGTGTGACCAAACCCGGTGCTGGGTGAGTGGGTAGGAGAGGGGGGGCAACTAATCTCCGCCCCCTGCACCATGCGCAATGCAGCCATCCCCGGCAGAGAGACCCAGCCCCCACTGAACTTGCCACTAGCATGCACGCACGCAGGCGGCTGCAGCCGAGCTATGGGCTGGGATGCGCATTGGCGCTGCTGCAGTGCTGCGGAGACTGGCAGCAGCTGGTGCCAAATGAAAAAAGGGCTTAGCATAGGTCTTTCTTCTTCTATACTTCTAAAATTAAAAATTTCTGCTCTAGTGAATATCCAGCGGCCTCAGAACTGCTGAAATGAGTTTAAAAACATTGCTCTGTTTCTTCAGAGAGCTTGATCTTAAAGGTTGAGGATTCTTAGAAACCTTTAAAGAATTTTTTTTTAATAAGTAAATAAGCCCTTTCTGAAATTCTTCTCACCACAAGACGCGGTGCTTAGAAAGTTTGTCTTACCCACCGGCAAACAGCAGCGTCTAAGGTCCCTTTGTCCGGGAACCACAGGCAATGGAATTTTACACATTGCAAAAGAGAAAGTAGATGCTTGTCTTTCACTTCGCAGCATGATACCTGCACCAGCTGCTTCAACAGATTAAAAAATATCTGTTGTTCTTTAGTCATGGAATTTCCCATGGTTTAACCTGGTTACCTATGAAAGTGCTCCTCCCCAACAGCTTTTGGACTCGCCAGTGGTGTAATCGGACTCGATCGGCTCCTTCACCTTCCTCACACAGGGCACCATTTGAGGAGCCGCCAATAAGACACCACTCTCAGAGGAGGGTGAATGGGCAACTGAAGCTGCCTGGCTTTATTACTCACACACTTTTATACAATTTGGTTACATAAGTCAGTTATACAACTTCCTTTGATTAATTACTTATATTTCCATATATGTATGGTTACATAATTTCTTTTTGTGATTACTATGACTACTATACCCAAACTCTGCCCTGTAGCCCTGGTGGTCTGCCCCATAGCCCTGGAGTTTATGAGTAGCTAGGTTACTGCACCCAAACTCTGCCCCGTAGCCCTGGTTTTCCACAGCATCAACAGTAGCTAGGTTACCACAATGGTGAAAGGGTAAAAAAATAAATCAGGATAAGATGAAATCTTAGTAATTAGGGGCCACAGTATCTGATTCTATCCCTTAATTTGGGGCATGGTAGGATAGTGAGTGTGTTGGCACGTGAAGAGTATGGATCACAGCATTCCGAATTTTTGAGAAGTTTTTTTTTTTTTTAATTTATAGGCATAATTCTGGAGTTATTTAGAACTGAACAAATAAGTAAATGTGTTCGTGCTTTTGGGAGCCAACTTTCTCCCTATAAAATAATTAATGCACCAATATGAACTAGGAGGTGAATTAGAATTGAAGATGTTGTAGTGAACTCAGGGTTTTTAATATATATATATGGATGGACTTGCATATGTGTGCCTATGTGCATATCTCTATGTATGTTTATAATTATGTGAATAATAAGCATCTGTTTCCTATCTCTTAAGGCTGGAAGAGCCTAAAAACAAAACAATCCTAGTAGCAATGAGCACAGCTAATGCTCCAATCTTGGTCTCTAATACCATTCCCATTAAAATGCACCAGGCCAAACAGAAATGGCTGACTTCAACCCTGGGCAACATGGGTACAAGATGAGCTTGGAGCAACTTGTAACATGTTAGAAAATAAGGAGTGTTAAAAAATAATGGGAGCATGTCAAGTCAAATATAGAACAAGTCAAATATAGAACACATTGAGAATCAAAGTGAATTAATGAATTGCAAACCATTTGAAATGGAAATTTATGAGTCAATATAGATGAAAGATAAATTGTAGAGAGTAATTACAGCAGAATATTGAAGGTCATCTGTTGAATGCAGAGGTAGTGCCAGAGTTGGAATTTTTTTTTTCAAACAGGATGGGAAATGTTACATCAGGAAAAAAATCACGAATTGATGCCTCATGTAGGAAAATTTTGATGAGAAGAAGGATATTTGCATGGCCTTAAAATGTCTCCCTACATTCTATTTATTAGTTTAAGAGGAGGTAGTAATTCTCTGGTGGAGAGATTGGGAAACTCCTTCACTGAGTCACCCAAATTAATTTCATTTGTGAAGGGTATATGGCCATACAAACTACAATATCCTGATAGAAACACATCCGTTGTGTGATTTTATAAAAATGCATAACCCTAAGCTAATTTGGAAGAAACATCAGATGAATATAGAATGAAAAACACTGTACTTAACCAAAAAAGGGAGATTGTGTTATTCCAAAATGACAATGTCAGAAAAGTCAGAGATAGCCTATGAAAATGGTCTATATTAAAGTAGGGCAAAGAAGTATGACGACTAAATGGAGTACCCAACTCTATTGGATGCTAAGCTAGAGGGAAGGAACACTATACAGGATATTGTTGGGTCAACTGATGAAATTATATCAGGATAGTAGGCTAGATAAAATTATACTACCAATGTTAAACTTACTGAAGGAGGTAATTGTAGTGTGGTAATACAAAAGCATATTCCCTTTACTAGCAAGTGCATACTTAAGTATTTAAAGCAAAAAGTTTGTTGAATTTAGCTTATCCCCAAATTAGGTAAGCAGGTAGATAAATAAATGATAGATGATAGATAAGTGGTATAGATGATAGATAGATGATAGATAGATAGATTATCAGATAGATTAAGTAGATAATAAAGCAAATAAAGTGTTAATAGTAGGTCAGTCTGGGTAATGGTACATGGGAATTCTTCACACTGTTTTTATTTTTGTATTTTTTCTTTAATTTCTAAATTCCTTGAAAATAAAAATAAGAATGTTTTGATATGGTGTGTAGAGAAAGCAAAGCAGGGCCTTGGCTCTTGTGAAG
This sequence comes from Carollia perspicillata, assembly GCA_004027735.1. Classification (NCBI taxonomy): domain Eukaryota; kingdom Metazoa; phylum Chordata; class Mammalia; order Chiroptera; family Phyllostomidae; genus Carollia; species Carollia perspicillata. The sequence goes on from PVKM010006687.1 coordinate 34,562, forward strand.
AGCTTGTGCTGAGGGGGCTATGTAGGGGAGCTCTGTCTGCAGGGACTCCTGGCCACCACAGATGAGAATATATCTACCAAGACATGATCTGCTTAGGGAGGAAAGGTGGATGATCTCTCAAAGGAGTAGGGCCAAGTGGCTTTTCCTCAATGGGCTTTTATTGGGTTCATTTTGCACAGGAATACAGGTAAAAGCTCATTAATCATTGTCAGGCAGTAAGGATCAAACAACAGATAACATACAAAGAACTACTAGGGTTTATTCTGAGTCAGCATCTGTTAGCTCAAGGGCTACAAAGCTTTGGAAAGCAAACTCATTTCCTGCTCTGACCCTTATCACTTAATTGACAGCATTCTAAACAAAGCAGTTTTCACAGGATTTTATACGTTCTTTCTTAGGCCTGATCACCCGGGGAATCCACCCTTTCCAGCTCAGGGCTACACCACCCTCTGTCATTGTTTCAGGCTTAAGTCAGGCAGGGGAAGTAAGGCAGACAAGAAATTAGGAGACTTCTCACAGACAGAATGAGGACTCAGGCTTTGTCAAAGCCAAGGGGTGAGGGTCCATCACCCCCTTTTGCTGTAGCCCCCCAAGTCCTTCCCTGGGGGCTCTCCATGATCATGCCTGTCTTGGGTCATTCCTCCCTTGAGGAACCTTACCCATCATTGGCTAACCAATCAAGCACTGGGGGCAAGGCAGGGTGAAGCAAAAGGAGCAGAGGCAGCGCCCCTGCCAGGGAGATAAGTTTTGTCTCCTTAGTGGTGTATGGACTGAAAGTCGCTGACAAAACCTTAGCCATGCGAGGGGTTACAGCTTCTGAAACCAGAGGGCAGGGTGGTTCCCAACAGGGTTAGAGCTGCCAAGAACCCATAGGGAGAGCAGAACTGGAGATGAACGTCCATTTGTCTATATTAGCCCTAGGTCTGTCTCCCTCTCTAATATAAACATTACACAAAATAATGGGTACATATTTTCCAGCTCTGGACACTCTTAGTAACATTCTAAATGTCAGAAATAATCCCATGCTTAATAAATCAAATGTAATCCAGCACTTAATTATCTTTTGTTCTCTCAAATCACTTGTGCTTATAGATACTTTAGGGAAGAGCAACCATAAAACAGTTTACCATTGGCTCTTGACTCTTGACTGAAGCCTAGTTGAGTATCAAACTAAAGAGGAGGACTTTTACCAGTTGGGAAAAGTGTGACATTGGACGAAGCTGGAGGTGAAGTATCAAATGCCACAATTCCCAGAGTGAGCTTCAAGCTGAAAGGCTTCACCCCGCCCCCCCCCCCCGCCCCCGTCAAGGTTATTTCCACATGCGTATGCTCACTTGATCTATGAAAATCTCATTGAGAAAGACAAACTCTAGACTACATCTATTTTAATGTTTTACATTCTATTTCAAACATCTCAAGTCAGTTTTTTAGATTATAGAAGAGCAGGGGATTTTTTTGAAAATATTTAAAATTATTTTGAATAGATTTAGAACCAAAAGAGGTATCTTTACACCTCCATTTTCTCTATATCTAGCTCTTTCTCTCACGTGTGTATACATATCTATATAACACACACATAATTCGTGCATTCATGCATACATATGTATGTGTGCAGTATAAAGTTTCTCAATACTTTTACAGAAATGAGCACTCTGATGCTGCAGAGTCAGCATTTGTTCCTTACGTGAAGAGGGGCTTGTAAAGTGCCTTGAGGACAATGTCATATGAACTGGGCTGAAAAAAGAATGCCCATCTGAGTAAACACAGAAACAGCTTAATGCCTTCCTGACAATATTATGTTACTCACACTCCATCAACAGATCTAGGAGCTAAGGAGGGCTAAACTAACAGTTGGTTACTTCGCCCTCAATAATTCAAAGGCAAAATCAGATTCTCTGCATGATATGATGTCAGTGGTGATGGGAAAAGCCTGCTGCCATTTTGAAACTCCTTCTCTCCTAAAAGTGACTCCAGAATTCTTGATTCAACAAAAAGCTAAACTCCTCTTACCTCCCAAATTGAAGGAAGCTGAGTGTTGGTTCAGATAGATTCAAGATACACTTGAAGTAAACCTCTCTGCTTCTGAGAAGTTAGGAGAGGAGTTAGGAACTAGGCCTTCATTCTAAAACATCAGCTTTCTAAAATCCAACCAATCAAACTTCTGAGATTAAAAATTATTTTTGGCTTCACTAATAAATTCTGCTTTATATCAGAAGACTTACCTCTAAGTTTAAGTGCTAATGTAAGGCCAAGCAGCTTTATGCTAATGTGATGAAAACCTTTTAAGCTATTTAAGTTCATACAGCTGCTTGCCTCTACATGAAAGGGCTCAAATTTGCCATGAATTCAACTGATATCAAATGTGTGCCTCTGATGTCTAGTCTATATATTAGTCAATAAGGAGATGAGGACAGATATGACAGTGTTTACTTATAGGACTCCTGTTTTGGTGACAGACACAGACATGTGAACAGATAAATGATGTACAACTTATTGAGTGGTACACACAATTGAGATATAGAACTAATTGAATGAAAAATGAAGGAAACAACATGCACATGTACCAAAGGGACTCAGGGACTCTGCATAGGTTTGCTGAAGACTCCAGGTGAGTCTGCTAGGTGAAGAATGTGAGAAGAACAATACCCAGCACCTGGAACAACCTGTGAAAAACCACAGGAATGGGGAGAGCAGGTGGGTAGGAGCTGTGGGGCTGGAACCAGGGATGTGCTGAGAGTAGCCAGAGATGAGGCCAGGAGAAACATGCAGAGGTGCTGTGTAAATGGCCTCAGATCCTAGAAAGAGTAATTGTGTCTGCATTAATCATGTTTTTGTATATATTTTTGTATTTTATGATGCTTTGTCATCCTAGGGCCTGACTAACCTCAGAGAGACTGCCTCTCCCAGGGCTGTCTAATTCCTAGACAGAGTAACCTACTTGCTTGTGAGCATGCATTTGATATGCAATCACCCATTCTAATTCACACCCACCTGCCTTCTTTTGCTGGGCTCCTGCAGTCTAGAACATCACACCCCTTTCCTAAGTCACTTCTGAGCCAGCTATGGGGCAGCAAGGGATCACTCTCATAGCCCAGAGCTTGCTAAAGCTATTAGCAGAGCTTGCTCAAACTCTCTAAATAGAACCCTGCTCGGGGGCTGATCTCACCTAACACATATGCATGCATCTTCCTATGAAAGGCATAATAAAGCCTCCTCATGTTGTCCTGCTCCTCCTGCCTCCTGCCTCCTGCCTCCTGCCCAAGCCTCGTGTTTGCCTGAGTAGCCCTACAAAAATTCCGGGCACATTTTAGAACATTGCCCTAAAGGCAAATGTTGTACAACAGAGGCATTAAAGTACTCATGGCTGTGCTCTCTTTCTAATAACATTTCTGAGAATCATCTGGAGTGAAGGGAGATTCAGACCCCTTAACTTAACTGGTAGCAGGTAGTTGCAATCATCAAAGACAACAGTAAGGAGGGTAGAAGGGAATGGCAGAGAGGCAGGTAAAACTCTTGAATATAGCCATTGGCACTACTGTGAATTTTATAATCTTATAACTTAATTTTATTGTTTTTCTGTCTTCTTACTTTTCTGGCAGATGACTTTCCTGTTGTTAGAGGGTAATTTTCTAAAGTTACTATCTCCTCTAATTTGCCTTTTCCAACTCTAAATGGAATGGCATGCCAGGGATTCTCTTTATTAGAAGAGAATGCAATACCCTGGCTGGTGTGGCTCAGTGGACTGAGCACTGGACTGTGAAGCAAAGGGTCACTGGTTTGATTCCCGGTCAGGGCACATAACTTGGTTGTGGGCAAGGTTCCCCAGTACAGGGTATATGAGAGGCAACCACATGTTGATGTTTCTATCCCTCTCTTTCTCCCTCCCTTCCCCTCTGTCTAAAAATAAATAAATAAAATCTTTTTTTTTTTTTAAAGAGAATGTAAGAAAGGGAAAATGGATTGTATGAGTGAAGGCCTGCCAAAGTCTCCTATGAGCCAAAATGTATGGAACCATTAGGTCATCTTTGAATCTTCAGAAATTCATGTTCAAGCTAAATTCTAGGTTCTCAGAGTTCTGAATATTTCAGATAGAGAAGTATCATCAGGATAATTTGAAAGCCTAAGAGATTTGGAAAGGTTGAAATATTATAGACTTGTCATTATTTCTGGCTGCAGAATAGGAGCAGGCTGGCCAACACCATGTTCCAGCTCTGCCATAGACTTCCCACTTCCAGTGAAAGCCCATGGAGTAATCTGCCCCATTCAGTATGAGACCTAATAAAGAACCTACCAACAAAGGCCCAAGCTTGATAAAAATTAGGACAAAAATATAGCCTACCTGCTGTTTCCAGTGGCATTCTAGCAATGGTTTTCAGTAGAGAACAGGAGAGTAACAGGAGATAGGGGTATGTGTGTTGAGAGGACGCTGACCTTCCTGATTGCAAGCCACATTGCCTGAGCTCACATGTTTCTGCCTTGCTGCCTACACTTCAATTTTTCTTTTAATTATCAAGAATTGGAAGAAAATTTTTATTATGATACTATGGGTAACTGAAGCTTTCTTAGACTTGAGATCCCATTTGCAATATGGATTGATTTCATTGTGAGCCCCGCCCTAAAGGGACATTCATTTGGGTGGAAGGGTTCTAGTGATGGGGAGTGACTGAATCTGACTGGGAGGCATGCTATCACAGAAGGCCCACATGGGGATCCAGTTCAAGAATAAAGAGGGAATCCACATCAGAAAATAGGCAAGAAAAGACAGAGGTAGGCATGACAGATAAGACAGATTGATGGTGGAAATAATTAACTATGAGGTGGACATCTGGGATAACAAGGAGAGTTAGAATCAGAGGTGAAATGTACACTGGCCTGTGTCATGAGGAGCCAATTTAGAAACAAAGGGGTACCCATATGTTGATCTCTCAATAAGAATCCTTACATTAATTTTGTCCCACTTTGTACACATTATATCTGATTCTGAAAACAATTGTCTTCATTTCCCCAGTCAAGAACTAGAATGCAGAAGCAGGGTCACACAGGTAGGTGAAGGAATGAAGGATTCAAGTCATAGTTGCTCCATAACTTTGTCCTTGATTTCTTTTAGTTTTATGTGATGCTTCTCTTTCACTGTAGGGAAGAATGTGGATATTTGAAGATAGTACATTGGCCTGGCATATAGGAAGCAAAGAGAAAAACATCCCTGTTGTACTCCTGGAAGAGTGCACATATAGTTGTGGTTTTATGTTCCCACCTAAAAAAGGATGGCACAGTGAAAGATAGCACAGGATTAAAATACAAAGGTGTTAGAAAAGAATGAGGTAATATAGGAATGGAGTTGGGTCAGAGACAGGTATAAAACAGGTAGAACTTGAGGTGCGCCACAAAGGAAAGTGAGGTGTGGGTTGGCATTATAGAGAGGTGATCCTGAGGCAGAGCCCTTCTGTGACAGAGAAGGAGACTTGGTGCTACGGGAGGGAATTCTTTTTCTCCTCTCTATGCTAAATCTGTTTGTGTACTCCCTTCTAACCTTCACTATGACCCACCTGCTCCCCTTTCACACACAGGAGGATATGTAGGGAGCATAATCTTGTTAAAGTTCTGGAACTTGTATTGGGCAACATTTTATAATTGGTAAGGCTGACTGTGTATTAAAAGGCAGCTGTGACCTTATCCCTCATTCTTTCCCCTCCTCTTTTCTATGTCCTCTGTGTGGAATGATGAACTTATCATCATCCCCAGCAAGCTCACAGACCTCTCTGTCCCCAACTTCTATCTTAGTTGTGGCTGTTAAAAGCCACAACTAGTGGTAAAAGCCTAAGATTTAAGGATGCAGTTGTACAGAATTGGGGCACGGGGTCAAATGCAGAAAGAGGTCTTAACCCTAAACCGGGCTCTCCAAACCCACCTTCACAGATCTCTGCAATAGGGCTTCCTGGAGGTGTCCTGCCTCACACAATCACAAAATCATTGCTCTGGCCCCTAATATATTTCTCTTGCGCTTCAGTGTACTATTGGCCATCAAGATCCACTGGCCAGACCAGCCACATGGCTGTGAATAGTAGCAGAACTTGTTGTTTGCTTCCCTAATGACATTCACTCCCCACTTTTAATTTTTAAACAGAACACAGATATATAGGGCTGTCCTCCATATTGAATCCACATACTTTCAGGAGGGAAATCCTGTCTCTGGCTCCAGGGGGTAAAAATGGATTGGTGTGAGTCCTAGAAACCAGTGTTTCTCAAACTGTAGTGCATAGACCCACCATATTAGCACCACCTGGAAACCAGAATCTCTGGGGATGGGTTCATAATCCATATTTTAACAAGCCTTTTAGGTGATTCTGATACATGCTAGAATTTGAGAACCACTGATCCAAATGGATGATGTAGCCCCTTTATTCTCACAAGTGATTGGATGAAGTCAATTGTTCTCAACTAGGGGTAGTGTGTGACTCCCTGGAGAATTTCAGCAATGTATGGACACATTTTTTAAAAAAGATTTTATTTATTTATCTTTAGAGGAGAAGGTAAGGAGAGAAGGAGAGAAATATCAATGTATGGTTGCCTCTCATGCGTCCCCCGCTGGGAACTGACCTGCAACCCAGGTATATGCCCTGACTAGAAATCAAACTGTGATCCTCTGGCTCACAGGCTTATGCTCAATCCACTGAGCTTCACCAGCCAGGGCTAGACACATTTTTTATTCTCACACCTAGAATTGTTCATTTACTATCTGAATAATTCCTGCTTTTGATCCCAGTTTGATTGTTCTGCTTCATTATCTTGGCCAGTCCTTTTCAAAGTATGGTCATGGACCAGCAATATCAGCACCACCCAGCACCGCATTAGAAAGGCAGTAGTCCAGCCCTGCCTTAGACCCACTGAAACAGAAACTCTGGGGCAAGGCCCCACGAGTTGTGTTTTCATCAGCAATTTGGGCAATTTTGCTTGGTGGCTGACAAGCACTAATTTTTATTGTTCTCTTAGAAGTTCATAAATGACACTTTGCTACTTGGATCTCATGTGGTAATTCTGGATGTTTCTGGCTAGTACGTGTTTTCAGAAGTTGGAGTCCATGCCACATTAGGTGTTAAATATTTTCATTAAATTTCTTTATGATGTTTATTTTACTCACATGCTTGGTGCTTTTGGTTTTCTGTTTATAGTTGTAAATGAAGATCTGGGTGAGCTGGTGAAGGAGGCTGGCTTGATTTTCTCAGGAGTAGCTTAGGTCTGTTTGACACCTATTGTTCCTTATCAGGGATTGGTGCTTGCAAACAACTCAGATTCACCTTTGGGTGCAGACCAAAAGCAGGCAGAGTGGGATTCTGGGAGCAAGGCATGTGCTCTGAATGTATTACCTCCTGAGAAGGTTGGCCTCTCCTGGTTTCCCTCCTTGTCCATCATGGAGGCTGCCCTGCTTCTTGTGCAGGCCCAACACAGCCTGGCAGGCAGCACACTTTCTTCACAGAAAGTTTAGGCTTTTAGCCTAGAGGCACAGGTTACTACATCCCCTTACTCAGCGGCTGCTATGAGTCACACACAGTGTGTTTTGACTTTCCTAAAGCAGATATTTTAAATTTATTTTTTCTTATTTTAAAATGTTTATATTTTTCAATTACAGTTGACATACATTACACTCATTTCATGTGTATAACATACTGATTAACATTTATATACCTTATGAAGTGATTACCCTGATAAGTCTAGTATCCACCTAGTACCATATGTAGTTAATATAATATTATTGACTATATTCCCTATGCTGTACTTTACATCTTTATGGGTACTTTTATAACCAGTAATTTGTATTTTTTGCTTTATTTATTTGTTTATTTTAATTGTTTAAATTTTAATTGTTGTTCAAGTATAGTTTTCTGCCTTTTACCCCCATCCCAGCCCACCCTCCCAGCCCTCCCCACCTACTCTCATTTCCACCCCACCTCCACCTTGTTATTGTCCATGTGTCCTTTATACTTATTCCTATAAAGCTTTCCCTTTTCCCCCTGCAATTCCCTCCTCTCTCCTCTCTGGTCACTGAAATTGAGAACAGGCTGACAGCGACAGTAATTTGTGTTCTTAATCCCTTCATTTTTTCTCACCCACCACCCAAGTCACCTTCATCTGATAACTGTCAATTGGTTGTCTGTATCTATAAGCATGTTTCTGTTTTGTTCCTTCATTTGTTCATTAGATTCCACGTGAAGGTAAAATCATATGGTATTTGTCTTGCTCTGTCTATTTCACTTAGCATAATACCCTCTAGGTCCACCCATGTAATTGGGGAAATGCAAATTAAAACTGCAATGAGATATATCACCCCTCAAACTTGTCAGAATGGCTACCATTAATAAATCAACAAACAACACATGTTGTCAAGGATTTGGAGAAAGGGCAACTCTCTTGAACAGTGATGGAAATGCAAATTGATTTGCCCACTGTGGAAAATAGTATGGCGTTTCCACAATATAACTAAAAAGAAAACTACCATGTGACCCAGAAATTCTACTGCTGGGTATTTATCTGAAGAAATCCAAAGCACTCATTTGAAAAGATATAAAATATATTTATTGCAGTATTATATAAAATAGCTAAGATATGGAAGCAACATAATTGGTGTGATAGATGAATAGACAAAGAAGATATGGTACAAATATATAATGGAATATTGCTCAGCCATAAAAAGAATGAAATCTGGATGCAGATTTTTTTTTAGATTTTATTTATTTATTTTAGAGAGATGGGTATGGGAGGGAGAAAGAGAGGGAGTGAAATCAATGTGTGGTTGCCTCTAGCACACCCCATACTGGGGATATGGCCTGCATCCCAGGTATGTGCCTTGACTGGGAATCAAACCGGCGATGCTTTGGTTCACAGGCTTGCGCTCAATCCACTGAGCCACACCAGCCAGGGCCTGGATGCAGATCTTTAATGCAGTGCTTCCCAAACCTTTCAATTGTTTCTGTGGAGTCTGATTCAGTAAGTAGGGTGGGACCTAAGTGTCTGTATATTCAATGAGCTCCC
>PVKM010006688.1:0-43544 GCA_004027735.1 Carollia perspicillata
GCTTTAACATAGCTGAGTCCTCATTTTGTCTGCAAGAAGTCTCCTAATCTCTTGGCTGCCTTACTTCCCATGCCTGACTTAAGCCTGAAACAATGCTGGTGGTGGGTGCTGCCCTGTGCTGGAAAGGACAGGTTCCCTAGGGTGATCAGACCTGAGAAAGAATATGTAAAATCCTGTGAAAACTGCTTTATTTAGAATGTTCTCAATTAAATGATAATGGTCCAAGTGAGAAGTGAGTTTGTTCCTCAAAGTTTTATGGCTCTTTAGCTATCTGACCCTCACTCAAAATAGGCCCTCAGAGTTCTCACTCTGTATGTTTGATTCTCACTGCCTGATAATGACTAATGAGCTTTACCTGTATTCTTGTGCAAAATGAACCCGATAAAAGCTTGTGAAGCAAGGCAAGGGTCAAGGCCCTCTCCTCTTGATAGAGTGGCTAAGCCACTCTGAGGCGCTCCCCCCTTGAGGGAGTAGCCATGCTGTCCCTTTTCTCCACAGGACTCGGTAGTCCATGTGAATGTCTTGTTTCTCATCCATAATGCCATGGACACTGTGGGCCGGTGTTTGCATCAAAGAACCAAAAGTTCGCATGTTGGATTCCCAGTAGGGGCACATGCCTGGGTTTCAGGCTGGGTTCCCCAGTGTGGGGCATTTGAGAAGCAACCAAACATTGATGTTTTTCTCCTTCTCTTTCTCCCTCCCTTCCCTTCTGTCTATAAATAAATAAATAAAGTATTTGTTATAAAACAAGGATTAAAATCTTTGGTGGTCACCTCCTTTCTATGAAATGCTTTCAGGCATTAGACATTCCTCAAAAAATGACTAAAGAATTTCATCTACAATTGATATTTAAGGAAAATTTGTTTCTTAATGGTTTCATAATGATGTTTTATGTTTTGAAGATGTAGATCTTGACATAAGTATTTTTTCATCATTATCTATTTATCAAGAAAACTGGCTTTGCCTTGGATGAGCAACTACACTCCATATTAGTATGTATCTATAGTAGCATACCTGCATAAGACATCCAGAATGGCATCATTAACACAAATTGAAGTAACATCAGCAATGCAAATTTATGGAAATATTTGAAATTATGATGCATTTATACAAAGCAATCCTAATATGATTCAGATGCAGGTAAGCTTCAATAAAATATTAAGGACTCTCTTAGCACCCTAATAATCCAAGACAAACAGTGATGCAGATGGATGTATTTTATGGCACATAATTGTTTCATACTCATCAGACATGGTTATAGTGTTTATCACATCAGCCAAATGGATGGAGATGATGCAAATTGTAGGCATCAAAGAAGAGGTCACTTGGACTCACTTTCTGAATGGCTTAAAATCAGAAATACAGTTTCACTAAACATTCTATTGTCATATTCACTAATCACTAGTGTTAGCTACCTTTTCCACAAAAGACATGGGTCTTTATAAAGTGACTTGAGGGCAGGAATTCAGGATTCTTGGTTGATTACATGCCAAACAGTATTATCCGGGGTATGGGTATCTCCATAATCTTTTAGTTAGTGGATGATCCCATATCCTCATTGATGGCTATCCACTAAGATGATTTCACCATCTACCCATGATATTTAGGAGTTTGCTGGTGGCAGGAAGAAGGCTTTGTATAGTACAATATGACACTGGTTAGAAGATCTAGAATGAGTTGCAATAGCATAAAAATATAATCAGGTAGCAGATTTATCCAAACCCAAACGAGACTTGTATGCATGAGGTGCCTTAGATGTTTGCTGATATATGAAGATGGGTGGGAGGTGAGAGTAGGTTGTTAATTCTGAGTCATTAGCTTGTCTGTCTGTGGCTTATTGTGGACAATATTAATGAAAATAATGTAAAATATACATTAACATTTTTCATAAACTATTACGCTGACATATTATGTAGACATTACATATCATCACCAGGATTCTTTGTATTTTGTACATTGTTACTGATTTTGTCTACTTCTGTTAATTACTAAGAGGTATAAATCTCCAATTATAATTGTGCCTATGTGTTCATGTGCATAGTTCCATATATTTTTGGTTTATGAAGTCTGATGTTCTGTTACTAGGTATTTACATTTTCAGGACTCCTTATTTATTCATAAATTGCTTATATTATTGTTATGAAGTATTTATCTTCATCTCTGGCTTGACGTTTAATTTGTCTGATCTTTTTTCTTTTTTATGGAATTTATTGGGGTGACATTGGTTAATATATATGTTTCAGGTGTACAATTATCCTCAGCTTTCTTACTCTTACTGTACACATAATACATGCCTTCTTTCCTTTCACTTTCAACCTATTTGTGTATGTAAAATCTTTTGTGGTTCCTGTAAGCAATTTCTAGATGGGTTTTGATTCTTTTTATCTAATCTGACAACCTCTTTCTTCTAATTGAAGTGTTTGATCTATTTATATTTAATGAAAAATTTTAAATGGATGGGATTAAATATGATTATAGTATGTGTTTCTGCTTCCTCTTCTGTCTACCTCTCTCTGTTTCTCCATTGCTCCTTTCTTCTCATCTTTTGGTTGAATTTTGGTCAAATTTAATATCTTTTAAATTTCATTCATTCATTCATTCATTCATTCATTCATTCATTCATTCAAGTAGAGTTGTCTCCATTTTCACCCCACCACCCCACCCATCCCCACCTCCCACTCTTGAACCTAAACCCTTTGGTTTTGTCCATGTGTCCTTTGTATATGTTCTTTGATGGCCCTTCCCCCATTATTCTTCTCCCCTCTCCCCTCTGGTTACTGTCAGTTTGTTCTTAATTTCAATGTCTCTGGTTATATTTTTCTTGCTTCTTTGTTTTATTGATTAGTTTCCACTTTTAAGTGAGATCATATGGTATTGTCTTTTTCTGGCTGGCTTATTTCACTTAGCACAATCATCTCCAGGTCCATTCTTCTTTTTTACAGCCACGTAGCATTTAATTGTGTAAATGTACCACAGCTTTTTTATCCACTCATCTACTGACGGGCACTTGGGCTATTTCCAGATCTTGGCTATTATAAATATGCTGCAATAAACATAGGGGTGCATATATTCTTTTGAATTAGTTTCAGGTCCCTTTGGAAATATTCCCAGAATTAGAATTGTTGGGTCTTAAGGCAGTTCCCTTTTAATTTTTGAGGAAATTCCATACTGCTTTCCACAGTGGCTTCACCAGTCTGCATTCCTACCAGCAGTGCATGAGGCTTCCCTTTAGTCTAAATCCTTGCCAACACTTGTTGATTTATTGATAATAGTCATTTGGAGAGATGTGATATCTCATTGAAGTTTCAACTTGCATTTCTCTGGTGATTAGTGACATTGAGAATCTTTTCATGTCTATGGATCATCTGTATGTCCTCTTGGCAGAAGTGTATACTCAAGTTATTTTCCCATTTCTTAATTGAGTTGTCTTCTTTGCATTGACTTGTTTAATTTCTTTATAAATTTTGGATATTAACCCCTTATCAAATGTATTACTGGCTAATATATTCTCCCATGCAGTGGATTGTCTTTTAATTTGGTTTGTGGTCTCCTTTGCTATGCAAAAACATTTTAGCTTTATGTAGTCCCGTTTTTTAATTTTTCTTTTGTTTTCATTGCCTGAGGAGATCTATTAGAAAAAATATTGCTGCAAGAACTTTCCAGGATTTTACTGTTTCCGCTTTCTTCTATGATTTTTCTGGTTTTGAGTTTCACATTTAAGTCTTTAATACATTTTGAGTTTTCCCTTGAGTAAGGTGTATAAAGTAGGCTATTTTTTTTTGTACCTGTGTGTACAGCTTTCCTAATGCCAGTTTTGAATAGATTATATTTACTGTATTGAAGGTTCTTGCCTTTTTGGTCAAATATTAATTGACCATAAAGGTGTGGATATATTTTTGGAATTCATAGTCTGTTTCATTGATCTATATGCCTCTTTTTATGCCAGTACCATGCTATTTTGATTACTATGGTGTTGTATTATAGTTTGATATCAGGTAGTGTGATTCCTCCAACTTTGTTTTTCTTTCTCAAGATTACTGTGGATATTTGGGGTCTTTTGTGGTTTTATATCAGTTTAAAAAAATGTTCTAGTTCTGCAAAGTATGCCATTGGTATCTTGAAAGAAATTGCATTGAATTTATAGATTGCTTAGGTAGTATGGATCTTTTATTGTAATAATGTTAATTTTTCCTATCCATGAATCCATTATATGTTTTCACTTATTTGTATTTTCTTCAATTTCTTTCCTCCATGTCTTATAATTTTCTGAGCCCAGGTCTTCCTTGTTTAAATTTATCCCAAGGTATTTTATTTTTTGATACAATTATAAATGGGATTGTTTTCTTAGTTTGCCTTTCTTTTTTATTTAGTTGTTTTACTTTAATAATTTATTTTTATTGCGTTTTCCTTTTCTGTTTATTCCCTTTATACCCTCTTTTACCTTTATGCACCCCCTCCCCACTTCACAATCACCACACAGTTGTTCATGTGCATGAGTCCTTTTCCTTTCTTGCTCAATCCTTCCAATGCCCTCCTCCAGAGCAGTCAGCCTGCTCTCCATCTATGAGTCTATCTTTATTTTGCTTGTTAGTTCAGTTTGTTCCTTAGATTCCATGTATGAGTGAAATCATATATATTTGTCTTTCTCTTACTGGCATATTTCACTTAAGATAATGTTCTTTAGGTCCTTTCATGCTTTTGCAAGGGTAAATTTTTCTTCTTTTTTATGACCAAATACTATTCCATTGTGTAAATACCCCATAGTTGTTTTATCCAGTCTTCTTCTGATGGACAGTTAGGCTGCTTCCAAATCTTGCTATGCTATTATATAAAACATTGCAATGAACATAAGGGTGCACATATTCTTTTGAATTAGTATTTTATGATTCTTTGAATATATTCCCAGAAGTGGAATCACTGAGTCATAAGGCAGTTCCATTTTTATTTTTTTTCTTGAGGTATCTCCATACTGCTTTCCACAGTGGCTGCACCAAACTGCATTCCCAACAATGCAAAAGGGTTCTTTTTTCTCCACATCTTCCCCAGCACTGTTTTTTTAACTTATTGATGGCCATTCTGACTGGTGTGAAGTGGTATCTTACTGTGGTTAAGTTGGTGGTCTGGTTTCATTTTTTTGCATGTCCAGATCTCCCAACACCATTCATTGAAGAGGCTATTTTTATTACATTCTATGTTCCTGCCCCTTTTATTGAATATTAACTGACCATAGAGCCTTGGGTTTATTTCTGGGCTCCCTATTCTGTACCATTGATCCATATGCCTGCTCTTATGCCAGTACCAGACTATTTTGATTGCAGTGGCCTTGTAATATAGTTTTATATCAGGAATTTTGGTCCCTCCTACTTTTTTCTTCTTTCTCAAGATTGCTGAGGCTATTTGACCATTTGTTTAATTGGATTATCTTCCTGGAGTGGACTCATATGAGTTTTTTATATATTTTGGAGATCAAACCCTTGTAGGAGTTATCATTGGCAAATATGTTTTCCCATATGGTTGGTTTACTTTTTATTTTGATTATGTTTTATTTATCTTAGGAGAAGTTTTTAGTTTGATGTAGCCCCATTTGTTTATTCTTACCTTTATTTCCCTTGCCTTAGGAGATATATTGGTGTAACTATTGCTGCATGGGATATCTGAAACCTTACTACCTACGTTTTCCTCTAGGACTTTTATGGTGCCCTGGCTTACATTTAAATCCTTTATCCACCTTGAGTTTATATTGGTGTGCAGTGTAAATTGGCTGTCCAGTTTCATTTTTTCTTACATGTACCTATCCAGATTCCCAACAGTATTTATCAAAGAGGCTGCTGAGAACAGACACTTCTCCAAAGTGGATATACAGAAGGCCCAGAGACATTTGAAAGGATGCTCAACATCACTAACTATCAGATAAATGCAAATTAAAACCACAATGAGAGCCCTGGCTGGTGTAGCTCAGTGGATTGAGTGTGGGCCTGCGGACCAAAGGATCTCGGTTTGATTTCCAGTCAGGGCACATGCCGGGGTTGCAGGCCAGTTCCCATCTCAGCAGGGGATGCATGAGAAGCAACCATACATTGATATTTCTCTCCCTCTCTCCTTCCCTTCCCCTATAAAGATAAATAAAAAAAATAAAACCACAATGAGATATCACTTCTCACAGATCAGAATGGCCATCATAAACAGATCAACAAACAGGATGGTGAACATGTGGAGAAAAGAGAACCCTAGTGTACTGTTGGTGGGAATGCAGACTGATGCAGCCACTGTGTAAACCAGTATGGAATTTCCTCAGAAAACTAAAAATAGAATTGCCTTTCGACCTGGTGGTTCCAGTGCTGGGATTATACACTAAGAACCCTGAAACACCAATTCAGAATAACCTATTCACCTCAACATTCATAGCAGCATCATTTACAGTAGCCAAGTGCTGGAAACAGCCTATGTGCCCATTCACAAGTGAGTGGATGAAAAACCTGTGGTATATTTATACAATGCAATACTATGCAGCAGAAGGAAAGAAGGAGCTCCTACCCTTTGTGACAGCATAGACAGAACTGGAGACCATTATGCTAATGGAAATAAGCCAGGCACTGAAAGACAAATACCATATGAGTTCACCTTTAACTGGAACCTGATCAACAAAACACAAAAACATGCAAAATATAACCAGAGTCATGGAAACAAGGGACAGTCTGACAGTGACCAGAGGGGACAAAGGAGGGTAAGGGTGGAAAGAAGGGGAAGGGTCTAGTCAAGGAACATGTATAAATGACCCTTGGACATGGACAACAGGGTAGGTATTGACTATGGGAGTGTGGGTGAGTGGGGTCATGGAGAGCAAAGAGGGAAAAATTTGGACAACTAATAGAACAACTGTAAATTTTTTTTAAAAAGACTAAAAACCTCTAAAACATTACTTCAAGAACTGGTAAGTATTGTAATGTTACCTGGATTTAATTTGCTCCAGGAACAATCTTGCTTTAGGGTAGGGGGTGGGAGTCCTTAACACCAGGTTTGGCTTGAAAGCTGAGTTACAATGTGAGTGTAATAAGATAGAGGACGGATAGAGAAGCATTCCATCCTTCTGACCTCTTTGAGCAAAGGAAAGATTATCCAAAAGACTTACATAAAAATACTTTCCTGCCAAAGTAAATGGAATTGAGACCTTATTTTCAGAGATAAAATATATTGTATTAATGTGCATAGGTATCTGGTTCAATTCACTCTGAAGGATTTATTGACTTACCTGAAAATGTGTGTATGTACAGGTATATACACACCCTGAGATGATATTGTGTTATGTAAACACATAAATAGAAGTGTTATTAAGCCATATCAACAATGTGAAACAGCATATTAACACAGAAATGGGACAGGAAAGCCACAGAAATTAGCAACAGAACAGTTTTTGATAGGCATGATGTCATTTCATAGGATACTGCTTTCAGTTTTGTTTCTAAAGTCACCATGGAACTATATGATCTTGGGAAGACAGTAGCACTGTGAGACATCCAATCTAAAAAATGGGTTATGTAGTAACAGATATAGGTAGAGGATCTTAATTATGTGATTTCTTCTGTGAACTCATTGTTTCTTTTGAAGAAAAAAAATCTGTGCATGTTCAAGTGTAGTTTTTATTAAACATGAAACTGTAACATTCAATCTCTACTTCTCATGTGTTGTACAGGAGTGTATAGGCAGTTTTTTCCTGTCTACTCTTGTTTACCAAAGAGTACTGACAGATTATTTTATTTCTTTCTAACACCTTTCCTATTTGTTTTGGTTGACAAAATTAAGGCTCAGAGAAGTAGCTTGCCCACATTCACACACATAGTAAAAGATAGCAATAGGATTCCTTGTTCCTGAGAGTGCATGATAACAGGAATATAAATGGAACTTAAAAAAAATATCTTTAACCAGCTGACCGCATGTGTCAATCTTGCTCCTCTCTAGAAAATTTGGGTCTTTGAAAATTCTGTTGTTTCAAAAGAAGTGAGAGCTTCTAGGGAGACAGGAAGTTAACTCATGATCTTGGTATGAATTCAGTTTTTATTGTTAAAGAAAATGATGAAAGTTTCTGATGCCAATATTTGAAATCATACTATAAGCATAAGAGAAATTGTTTGAATATTTGGGAAAATTTTTAAATACCTATGTAGTCACCTTTTAAATAAATGAAGATTTGTGGCGTTAACATTTTGTAGTTTATCATTTCTCATTTTTACTTAGTTAATTGTATGTTTTACCCTATTGTCTGGAATTCACTGTAAGAGTTATTAATTCTAGTATATCCTTTTTTTTATTGTTAAGTGATTTTTAATTGAAATATTTTCCTTTGTAGTTCTTAACTAGCTGGGCATTCCACAGCACCACTGTTGATGTCATCTATGATGTCGTGAGGGTGGCGGCCATCGACATTGCAGCCCACAGACTGGGCCATCCCCAGGATCTCCTTAATGGTTCCAGAGAGTTCTCTAGCCAGAGATTGGTGCCGCATCTGTTGGGTGATGCTGACGATCTCATCAAAAGTGATATTTCCACTGTGCTTGATGTTTTTTTGCTTCTTTCTGTCTCATGGTGGTTCTTTGAGGGCTTTGATGATCAGGGCAGAGGCAGAAGGCACTACCTCAATCTGGGCCTGTCTGTTCTGAATGGTCAGTTTCACTGTGATCCTCAGACCCTTCCAGTCACCGGTTGCTTTGGTGATGTCGTCACCAACCTTTTTTGGAGACAAGCCCAGGGGGCCAATCTTGGGGGTCAGGGAGGACGTGGCACCGACTTCCCCCCCAGTACACCTCAGGTAAATGACTTTGATCTCGTTGGGGTCGAATTCGGGCGGCATGGTGGAGGCAGCTGGATTCGGGACGACCGAAGAAAGTACACCTTCGCCTCCTTCCAGCCGAAAGCCGAAAGGTAATTCTAGTATATCCTTTAGATGCCATGAATATCAGGTACAGCTTTTTAAATTGCTTGCTACCATATTCATTACATTATAGTGGGAAATTACTTGAGTAAACTTTGACTTTTTACCCAGTTCTGCTTGCATGTAGATTGTTGAAAATTCTCTTTTCATCTAAAAAAACCCTAACATCATCCTTGCATTTCCTTTTTAAATATGAATGTCTTTTATTCAAATATTGATTTATCTGACACCTCTAGTCAAGAAAGTCTCTCCCTCTCCCTCTTGCTCTCGCTCCCACTCCTGTTCTCACTCTTCTTTTGGATCCTGCATTCCTGTAAGTATTTTTCTTCATTAAAATATAAGCGCTTCTGTAGTTTTCAAATCTCTGCAGGTGATTCTTATGCTCAGACAACATTTAGAACTCTTAGATTAACTTGTTAACTAGGCTTATGGTTGAGTAAGCTTATAAAGAGATATTTCATTAAGTATAGTAACACATTTATGGATTTTCAATTACATATTTAATCATTTGCATCTTTGATTCAACCTTGTTGAAATCTATCAGATATAAGAGTGGTACTGTCCCGTATAGGTATTCGTACATTCAAGGTATTTTACGTACACTATTTATTCAATACTATGATAACATACTCCATGTGTTTTTTTGAGTGTGATTAGTTTTTCTGTTCTTAATTTTTATTTAACAGCTTTTGTTTACTCTTCTATGGAAATAAAAACTCCTATGTTTCTATTTCCTTTTATTCAGTTTCAGTCCTTTCTTATTCCAGTGTGTTAATCTGAATTGGTTCACAATTCCTCTTTGCTTGACAAGATGATTGGTTTCCTTTCCCATACAATATAAATTGACTCCCATTAAGTTTACTATTACACTGTAAATTTAGGATTAGAGCTCAAGTGAGGAATTTGGATCAGGAAAATGGTTAAGGGAACCATTCATGAAATTAAAAAAAATAAGAATTTATAAGGCATTAATATGTATATTGTCTCATTTTACATTCTGTAAAATCGTATTTTGTTGGTGAGGAAGCTGAGGTTCCAAATGTCATACAGATAATAAATGACAGAGCCTGGCCTTTGAGCCCATTTGAATTGCTTTTTCAAAACTGCAGTTCAATTCTGCAGTGAGACTCACAATCATTGCCACCTCACTAGCTCGTCTCACAATCCAGGTGGAGATATTCCTGGGCAGCTAGTTAAGTTTTGAAACCTTAGTCCTCTACCTTAAAGACCTAACAAACTACTGAATACATTTTGGAAATTTTGGCCTTTTTTAGAGCAGGTAGTTTTCTAGAGCTCTGTTCCTCAAATTTAATGAACATGTAAATCCCCTGAGGATCTTGCAAAAATTTAAATTCTGATTCAGATGTTCTGGAGTGTAGCCTGAGATTCTACACTTTTAAGCCCTGCCCCAGTGATGTCAATGCTATTGGTCTGTGGACTCCACTTTGACTTTTCTGGGTGATAGTGTCACTGTGGAAAAGAAATCATAATATAAGTATTCTCTCTCCATTTCTTCATTAGTAATTTCTACTTTTGTGACTAAGTAAGAAGTGATGTTGCCATAATTGAGGTCTCCATTTCTCTGGGCTTCCAGAGCACTGCTAGCTTGTCAGGAACAGCTTAGTCCAATATCCTGATTGTGTGTCATTATCTTTACCCCATGAACCTCTTGCTCTTACTTCCTCTTGCTTTTCTGATTTTGTTTTATACATAATAACAAATGCATAATTAAATCCCCCAATTTTGTTTTACCTTTGCCCCCACAAAGCTGATTGACTTTAAATAAATACACCACAGAGATTTTATGCTCTGCTGTATTAGCAAGCAAGGTTTTCATGAGTCAGGAAATCAAGCCTTTACCATGAGTTGCTTAGGTAATCACTCAAGGTCAGAGCAAAATGTCTTGATACTTTGTCACCAGAATATGAAATGAGAGCTCTCTAAATTCCCCAACACTAATAATAAGATCAGTTCCAGAGTCAGAGATAGGACCAAGCATAGATATGAGATTAAATAATTTCAGCTGTGTGGAGAAATACAGCATAGGAGCTGAGATTTAGGCAGATAGTTGGAAGGTCTACAGAAGTTATCAACTTGTGCATTGAAATCAACTTCAAAGCTTTTTAAAATGTAGATTACTGGATGCACCTCCAAGAAAATGAGAATAAGTAGACAGAGAGTGGGATTAAGGAATATGCATATTTAATAAGTAAAATGGTATTTTGATGCATGCTATAGAACCCTCATTTTGAGAAATACTTTTTTCTATGCAATATCCAAGGCAATTGTTTTGAGCATTTGAAATGAATGTTTTGTTGTTAAAGCATAGTCACATATAAGAATTATATTTACTATAAAATGCTCCCCTTCATAAGCAAAAAGTAATTTCATTCAGGGTGTTAACAGAAACATTCATTCAATCACCAGTGGATATATTTTCAATGAAAGGTAACTATAATTTGTTTAAAATATTATTGGATCTATTTGCTTGGAGCCTTTTCTATTCTACTCCACAAATGTCAAAACTTTCTAAAGGACAAGCTTATTAGAAGTCTTAGGTACTGGGAAAGCTTTTCTCTTTCCAGTGACATCCAAATGTCCTTCAAAAGTTCAAGAAGGGACAAATAAAGCTAAATAATAAAACCTATGACAGCAAAATAAAAGAGTAACTTTTCCCAAATACTATGAAAAAAGTACAAAGAAATAGCAATAAAAAGAGATAGGTGTATCATATATATGGACAAAAAATGACATTTAATGCAAGAGTTATAAGTAAGTTTCCCTTTAGTGGAGAAGAGAAAGAAGAATATAAAAGACAATTGAGGAGCAAGAGTTATATCAACAACATGGCAGAATAGGTGACCCCAGCCTTAATCCACCAGAAAAAAATTGGTAGCTATTCATGAATCAAAAGAGCTGTTGAAGAGCTCTGGAGTCTGGTTAAGAAGCTGCAAAAACACAGTGGCAAACCCCAAGAATAACCATACATAAAGGGTGGAAAGAACAGTTTCCTTCTGTCTGTATTATTCCGTGCTTCTGGTCAGCATAGCTCAGTGCCAAGGGGGTCTGCTCAATCTACAAATTCTTCTCATTGGAGAAAGGAGATCAGGATAAGTGACCAGTTTCTTCAGCTTTCTGAGGCACAGCTAGATGGAACCTGTTTGGGTTACACCCCACACAGATTGTTATGGAGAGCGGCATAGCTGAGACAGCTGCAGATAACTATCAACAAAGAAGGGTGGGGATTTTCACCCTTCTTTGTGCAGGAGATAGTGCAGGAGATGCTACCATGGTCCCCAATGGATTTCTTTGCAAAAAACCCCAGCATCCTTTACCACTGAAAGAAGATCTTAACAAGCTTCGCAGTTACCACACACTCCCTGCAAATTTCACTGCTGAAGATCCTACAGTGTTTGTCATCTTCTTCTTCGCAGAATATCACAAAGTCTTTCACAGCTGAGGGATCCAACATTGATTAAAATGGCCACAGATGCCCTATAACTTTCACTGCCTAGGGCACTTCAATATTTGCCTTCACGGACTCCAGTTGCCTGAGCTGCCATTCCCATTTCTACCCCATGCAATAATATTGCTCCAGCCAGTGCTGCTTGTGGGTACATAGGTCCCAGGATCCAACATGGTCACTGCCAATCTAGTGCTCACCTCAGGCCTTCACCTTCATGCATATGAGAGCCTGCTACTGGCTACAGACCCCACGTGGCCTCCAGCTCCCACTGCTGAACACACACCTGAAGATCACTACCACGGCTGAGTGCATGCATATGTAACCAACCCCAAACAACATTGATGGCCTTGTTCCTCACTGCCACATGCACATGGGGACAGCCAGTCCCATAACCACCACAAGCTTCCACAATCATATGCCGTTGGCCTCAGCCCTACCACCACCTTCCATAGACCTTGCCTACCCAGGTGCATTTGACCCTGGATCCAGAAGAAGTTTTGAGGATTCCAACAGCTCTCATAACAACTGCAAACCTCCTCACAGCTTTTGCTGCAGAGGACCACACAGTTGTGGTAGATTGGTGCAATCCTACAACACGTATCAAACTATTTAAATTTATATATACATTTATTTTTAAAAACAATTTTATTCTTAGGAAAGAGAGATTTGCGCAAAGATGTATGTAAAGGGATATTTCCCTAACTATGCATAGTAAAACATGTGTCTAATTTGTCTTTATTTTTTGTCTTTTATTCTACTCTCAAGTGCTGTCACTTTTCATATTCCGTAGCAGTCAATATGCTACCACTGATAACATTAACCTTTTGTTACCAAATGCTTTCATTACGAAATTATTTTTATGATATTTGATTTGTTAAGAGGTTTTGTTTGTTTGCTTGTTTATTTTCTCAGTAGTTGAGGTTGTTGGGAAGCTGACTACTATTTAAGTGAGCTATTATTCATGTATATTGTTTGAAATTTATTCCATAGTAAAAGAACATGATGAATCCCACAGCTATGCCATTTTCAGCTATAATGGCATAAATATGTAATGTCTGAAATCATGTGTAATAGGGATGCACTGTTTCATGAGAGAATAGAGAAATATCTATTAATGTGGTACTAGAAGCTAGGATCATCTGTTTGGATGAAAGATTGCCCGTGCTAATTAATTTTCAGTTGAATGAGGCCCAAGTGGGGGAATATTTTGTGGTCTGGAACATCATTTATTTAAAATCTTAAACTTACTTTAGAAACAGGCCAACCAATCAATATACCATTGATGCTATTCCAAGAGGTTAAGAATTTTGAAAAATCACAGTAATAATGTTAATATTTTCTCAAAGTGAATGTCATGTCAGTGGAATAAATGGGTGATTAGGTATTATTTAATTAAATTCATTTTGAGTTCTGGATTCCACCCTACATACTTGAACCATGGCATAACATCTTTTCTTCGTTAGAAGCAAATGTCTTTAAACATTTTGTAATTACACAGTTCAAGAATTATAAACCACATCTGTAAACATTGTATTCGATACTGCTCATATCGGGACATTTGAACCCAAATGTGATATTTAATATATTCTAAAAACTTACTATGTTGTTTAATTTTTTATTTATTGCATTGTTTTTCTGCATTTCTTAGCCAGCTCTAACTGCAATTCTCTTGTCATGCCCCTGATTTATATTCCATCTTGCACTAGTTATCATCTGTTACCTGTCTGACTTTGTTCCTTCTGCTCTATGCTCCTCAGTTAAAACAAATTGACAAAATGTTAGGACTATGATTGTCACTATGCAAAAGCTTTAAAACTTTTTATAGGTTTGATTAAATTATGTGCATATGAGATCTCTGTAGGTTTTGAAAATATACAAATTTAAAGAAGATAATATATTGACAACTGACACCAATATATTTTCATCCTTAGTAATTTCTGATTTTGGTTTCTCATCACTTTTAACCCCCTTAAGTGCCAAGCCCAGCTGATTTTAACATCAAGGTTGCTACTATAAACCAAACAAAACTTCTAGCCCTGGTAGAGTATAAGGAAATAGGATAAAAACTCAAGTAGTGTAAACATGCTGAAAGCATGCATTCTTATGCCCCCATTTCAATATGACATAGAACATTATTATAATAAAGTTAGCAGTCTGCTGGAGGAGGCTTAAATCCTTGAAATCCAGATACCATTTTAGGCCGAAGGGGAAAGAGAAGAAAGTCTTTTTAGGGGGCTGAATTTTGAATTGACTGTTTCTCCAAAGAAACTGCTCAAACCTATGAATATTGAGATACCAACACATGGCAAATTAAAAAGATTATTTACTATCACTGCCAGTAGTAGTGTTGTGAGAGTTTGTGAGCAGGATTGATTAGTCATAGACCTCTTAGAATAGAGTATAAATTGTTATTGTTACTGTGCATGCCTGTGTGTCTTATGGATAGTCCTTTTTAAAAGGAAATTAGAAATTTATCACCATGTGGAATAATTTGAACCAAACAGAGTAAGAAATGCTTGTGAATGAAAACATTTGGATATCAAATGTATTTGTCTTCAGAAATCTTTTACAGCAAAAATATGTGGAAAATAACAAATACCACATGTTTTTCTTGAGACACTTCTTGAAGCATTCTAGTCAGAATTACATTTATAGTATTTTCTCTAATTAAAGAATTATAAAATAATTGGACAGTCTCATACTAAGCAATGTATTCTTTCATAAAATAATATGAATCATAAACTGATTATTTCCCTGCATCTCCAAGAATAAATCCATAAATTTCTTTTATGTTTCATGTATATATTGTGTAACTGCTAAAACACCAGTCAGCACATCTGTGTTCCAATCAGGGAGAATAAAGGCAAAAGAACTGGTCTTGGCCAACGATTTCCCTTTTAAAGGATTATTCCTGGATGTCTCACCCAACAATTTATGCTTATATCTCATTAGAAAAATATTGCTGACAAAGTCATTGTAGCCATAAGTGAAGCTGAAAATATGGTAGTTAGTGCCCTGGAAAAAATGGCATTCTATTAGTAAGAAAAAAACAGAAAATGCATATTGGGTAGATAACTACCAGTTTCTGGCATGCTGTCTTATTGCATGGTATTTTTGTTAAAAACAAAACAAAACACTTGGCTTGGGGCTTTAGCTTCTAACTGTAGAACAAGTGGAAAAGCAAATAAATATACATGAAAGTGCTGTATAAGCTATAGGAAGCAATATGCACAAAAGCTATCATTACTACCATGTTTTATGTGGATTTTTTAAAGCTGAGAGTAGACAAAATCTATGCCCCCTCAGGGGTTTGTAATCTTAGAGAATAATTATATTCATGCTGCATTAATTAGAGTATGGATTAAAACCAAAATTAAACAAAAACAAAAAGTGTAATCCTAGATTCTAATCTTTTATTTTAAAAAAACACTTGCGAGATCATTGTTCAAAATACCACTTAAGGACCAGATCTAGCACAGCTTTCAGACCAGATTGCTATTATGTCAGTCAAGACCTGCTGTAGCCATTGCATAATTCTCAGAGGGTAAGTTTATGTTCAGTATTTGGAGGGGGCACACCTTGCTACCTCCCCAGAAATAACTTGTAGTCAGAATTTATTTATAGTATTTCTTGGTTTTATTAATACATTTTGTTTTTAGAGAAATTTTAGGTTTACCAAAAATTTCAGCAGAAAATAGAGTCCTCATATACTCCATGTTCCCTTGCCCAATTTCCCCTATTATTAATATTTTGCATCAGTGTGATATATTTGTTAAACTTAATGAACAGATATTTATACATTATTGTAGACTAAAACCCATAGTTTATGTTATGGTCCACTCTTTGTGTTGTACAGTCCTGTGGATCCATCAGTGGCAAACAGAATAATTTCACTGCCCAAGAAATCTTCTCTGCTCCAATTAGTTATCCTCTCCCACTTTCTGTCTGATTTTGATGTAACTTTTGTACTTTGGCATTGCATACAGAGTAAGAAAGGCTAAGAGGATGCTTACTTTGAATGTAATGCTTTCATTGAGATTGGTAACACTGTTCCAAATTTAATTTTGATTCGAACTTTTAATAAAGGCTTTATAGTAATCTTCATAATAAAGAAAATATAAACATTCAGTAAATGTAGCAATTATATTATCATCATCATCATTGTTGTTATGTAACAGATATTGTGTCAAGTATATTACTTCTTTTACTCTTTATAAGAAGACTGCAAGATAGTAGAAATTACCCTTGTATTCAAAATCAGAAAACTGAGGCAGAGCCTAACACAGTTGTCTTCCTATGATCACATAGTTATCTCAGGGCAAAACCAGGGCCAGTTCCTGGGCATGTTATCAGTGCATTTTCAAAGACTCCAGCACTCAGAAGGGCCCCTGACAATTTGATTTAATGACTAGCTATTGACATCTTAAAATTCTTAATAATTTTATCTTTTAACTTGTGTTTTGTAAGCCTTAATTGAACAAAGGAACTTGAGTGTGAGCAGAAGAGATATGCACTATGCGGATCTGCTGCTGTTCCTTGCTTTCACCTTAACATTTAGCAGATGAAATTCAGCATTTTCATCTTCCCTTATAGCTAACCTTGTACTAAGGACCCATACTTGTTTTAATACTCTGATGTTGTCATCATGAAAATTTTAAAATGATTTTATTCATTTACTTTTTTTTTTAGAAAGAGGGGAAGGGAGGGAGAAAGAGAGGGAGAGAATTGTTGTGTGAAGGAAACATCAATCACCAAACATAAAAAAAAAAAAATCAAACACTAACTGGGGACCTGGCCCACAACCCAGGCATGTGCCCTGACCAGTAATCAAACTGGTGACCTTCTGGTCCCTGGGGCTACACACAACTCACTGAGCTACACCAGTCAAGGACAAATTCTTAATAATTTTATTTGCGAACTTGTGTTTTGTAAGTGGGCTTTGACAGAATATTGGAGCTACCTTTTGACCTAGAAATTCCACTGCTGAGATCATACCCTAAGAGTCCTGAAACACCAATTCAAAACCACCTATGCACCCCAATGTTCATAGCAGCATTGTTTACAATAGCCAAATGCTGGAAACAGCCTAAGCACTCTCAGTAAATGAGTGGATTAAAAATGTGTGGTACATTTATACAATGGAATACTATACAGCAGAAAGAAAGAAGGAGCTCCTACTCTTCACAACAGCATGAATGGGACTGGAGAGCATTATGCTAAGTGAAATAAGCCAGGCAGCAAAAGACAAATACCACATGATATCATCTACAAGTGGAATATAATCAATAAAACAAACAAGCAAGCAAAATATAACCAAAGACATTGAAATAAAGAATGAACTGACAGTAACAAGAGGGGAAGTGGGAGGGAATACAGGGGGTAAAAGGGAAAGGGTTATCAGGAACATGAATAAAGGATGCATGGAGAAAGCCAAAGGGGAATAGGATTGAAGGTGGGAGGTTGTGATGGTAGGGGTAGGAAGAATGGTGGGGGTAGAGTGGAGATAACTGTACTTAAAAAACAATAAAATGAATAAATAAATAAATAAAATATTGAGACTTCCGGCCAAGATGGAGTTATAGGTAGATACTCTGTGCCTCCACACACAAACAAAAGGACAATAACAAATTTAAAAACCAAAAACAACCAAAAACTGACAGAAAATCAAACTGTATGGAAGTCTGACAACCAAGGAGTTAAAGGAGAAACATTCATCCAGACAGGTAGGAAGGGCAGAGACAGGCAGCCAGCATGGAGAGGACTCACAGCAAGGAAGCGGCTGGAGGACCAGGACAGGAAAGTCAGTGGCTTGTGGAAGGGGTGAAGTGGTGGCTGGAGGAGCAGGCTGTCCCACATTTGCATGAGGATAAAATGGGAGGAACAACTGGGGAGCAAGACAAACCACATAACCTGGAACCTCTGACTGAAAAAACTTGTAGGATTTGAGACAGTGGGAGAAAATCTCAGCCTCACAGGAGAGTTTGTTGGAGAGAACTGCAGGGTCCTAGTATGTACTGAAGTCCATCAACCTGGGAATCAGCACCAGAAGGGTCCAATTTGCTTGTGGGTAGTGGAGGAAGTAACTGAAAACTGGTTGGGAGCCAAGCAAGGACATTGTTCCCTCTTGGACACCTCCCCCCACCTACAGGGCCATAACATAGCAACATGGGTTGCCCTGCCCTAGAGAATACCTAAGGCTCTGCCCCTCACTGTGTAACTGGTGCACCAGGACAAAGAAATGGACCAAATGAAAGAACAGATCAAAACTCCAAAAAAAAAAAATACAACTAAGTGACAAAGAGACAGCCAACCTATCAGATGCATACTTCAAAACACTAGTAATCAGGATGCTCACAGAATTAGTTGGGAAAGTCCACAAAATAGAGGACAAGAGAAGGCTGTGAAGAGTGAAATAAAGGAAAATGTACAAGGAACCAGCAGTGAAGGGAAGGAATCCTGGACTCAAATCAATGGTTTGGAGCAGAAAGAAGAAATAAACATTCAACCAGAACAGAATGGAGAAATAAGAATTCAAAAAAATGAGGAGAAGCTTAGGAGCCTCCAGGACAACTTTAAAGTTCCAACATTCAAATCATAGGGGTGCCAGAAGGAGAAGAGGAAGAGCAAGAAATTGGACATTATTTGAAAAGATAATGAAGGAGAACGTCCCCAATCTGGCAAAGGAAATAGACTTCCAGGGAGTCCAGGTAGCTCAGAGAGTCCCAAAGAAGTTAGACCCAAGGAAGCCCACACCAAGGGGCATCATAATTACATTACTCAAGATTAAAGATAAGGAGAGAATCTTAAAAGCAGCAAGAGAAAAAGAGAGAGTTATTTACAAAGGAGTTCCTATAAGACTAGTAGCTGATTTCTCAAAAGAAACCTTACAGGCAAGAAAGGGCTCGAAAGAAGTATTCCAAGTCATCAAAGGCAAGGACCTACATCCAAGATTGCTCTATCCAGCAAAAGTTTCTTTTAGAATAGAAGGGCAGATAAAGCGCTTCTCAGATAAGATCAAGTTCGAGGAGTTCATCATCATCAAGCCATTATTATATGAAATATTAAAGGGACTTATCTAAGAAAAAGAAGATAAAAATATGAACAGAGAAAGGACAGCAAACTCACTGTCAACTATCAACAACTGAACCTAAAAAAAAAACAACAAAAACAAAAACTAAGCAAACAACTAGAACAAGAACAGAATCACAGAAATGGGGATCACATGGAGGGTTATCAGTGGGGAGGAGGGGGTGGTAGAATGGGGGAAAAGGTACAGGGAATAAGAAGCATAATTGGTAGGTACAAAATAGACAGGGAGAGGTTAAGAATAGTAGAGGAAATGGAGAAGCCAAAGAACTTACATATATGACCCATGGGTATGCACTAAGGTGGGGGAATGATGGCGGGGGGTGGGGTACAGGGTGAAGGGGAATAAATGGGAGAAAAACTATGACAAGTATAATAGCATAATTAATAAAAAATAGTTAAAATAAAGCAAAATATTGTTTTACACATAAAATATATTAATATAGATTTATAGATACAAATACATGTGTGTATATCTTTAAATAAATATGTGGTAGAAACAAAACTACTACATAGGATATTTTAATTCATTTTTCAATTTTGAGTGAACAACCCTGCCACTATTACATAGTATCTTATAGTTTCAAAAGCATTTATGTACAGTTAAATTGGACAAAACATTTATTCAATTATTTTGTTGTTTCATATAGTTTGAAAACTATGAAAATATGAGTAATTGTTAACTTTAAAAGACAACTATTACATAGGATGTTCTAATGACACAGCCTGCTTTTTAGTATATCTTCATTTTGGATGCAGTACTTCAAATATTTAATGAGTTTTTGTCAAAGAATAAAGATAATGATTTTATGTATACATGCACATATATATATATTTTCTATGTGTTAGGTTTGTTTGTCAGTACTTCATATATTAATTCCTTAAACCTTCAAAACTTTATGAGGAAAAGACTATTATTATCATTTTTTATTAAGATGAATCACATAAAATTGCAGACACTTGACAGTTTCAACCTATAAAAAGAGCAAGTTCATGTACTTAAACTGAAGAGATGAGGACACTGAAGAATATGTAAAAGCCAGAGCCAAGGTAAAATCCTTGCTAGTTCAGACACTTAACAGTAAAGCTTTGAAGGCTGGCACCATAGCCACTGTGCAATGTTCTTTCAAAGATAATTAAATTATATTTTACTGGAAATAGTTACTGAAGACATGGAGGCATATAATTAAGATGGTAAGTTTTAACGGTATCAGTCATTCAACTTATATTTATTAATTTGCTGTTCTGTTATGATACTGTAGTGAACCAAACAGCTTTAACTTCATATAACTTATAGCCCATTCTGTTTGAGTTTCTTCCTTTTTAAGTTTATAGGAATAGGAATTACCATTTATACTGGCCTGGATACATCTGGACTGGGCTTATTACCAATCTCACTTCATGCATTATTTTATTCAATACTAGCAATCCTTTGATATAAATATTGTTCTTGTCATCTTGGAGATGAGAAATTGGAACTCAAAAAGTTTTTATAATTTTCACAAGTGACAATCCAGGGTTCAATACCAGGTCTGTTTGATACCAAGAGCATGTGTTTTCCACTACACTGTCTCCATATAAGAATATTCTCTTCCTTGCTCATAGATTCAGGAGGATACTCATTAGCTGGTCCCATGGTGTACCACCAAATAGTCTCTATCCACTCCTCAGTTCTATGGCTGGAATGATTATTTGCTTAAAATAAAGAGTGAGCTGTGTAGCTGGAGAAAATTCCATCCAGATGCTGGTGTGTCACTTTGAATTGTTATTACCATATGAAGTTCCTGTTCATATTTGTTTTATTTGCATATGTATAGAAGCCACAGTTATTTAGCCAAACCAAGCCATTTTGCAAAAATGCATCCCCAAGATACACAAAACAGTCCTGAAAGTAGTCCATTTGTGGCCTCTTGCTCAGAAGAAACTGCATAAAATATTTAGGCTCTTTGATTTATCCCTGAACAGGTCCCACAGGTTTTATCTACAACCAACTTTCCCTCCCTTTTCTCCTCTTTTCTTCCCTCCCTTCCTCTTTTCTTAAAGAAGACCCTGAGAATCTATCTACTCTGTCCCAGGCAATAGAGAGGAAAGGAACAAAAAGTAACAGCCTGACCCAAAGCAACTCAAATTCTAAGAACAAGAGTGCACTCAGAAACAACATTGTTCTCAGATATAAAACCATAGAAAAAACAACACAAACAATAAAATATAATTTAAGTTTACACACAGACATATGTACACATACACTTAAAGTTGATGCTCATGGTTTTGATTTCTTTTCTTTGCTCATAACTTTATTATCATGTTTATCGTAGTGATTTAGAGTTTGATTTTTCTTCAATCTCTCTTACCTGGTAGTTTGTATTCTAGAACTTAAAGTGTGACCTGACACAGAATAGCTACCCAACTTAATGCCTATATCTAATTGAAATTATCAGCATTGATATTTGCAATTCCTGTGAGGAGGAGGGAAGTTTACATGATATTTATTTATCACCCACACATGCTCTTTTACATGTTGTGCAGAGGATGGGCAACAGAGTTCTCATCCAAAATTCCTTAACACAGTCCGTTTCCTCATTCTCCTTTTACAAATTGTTTCTGTTTATATTATTCCATTATTTTGGGAAATTTGCATGAGTTTTAATGTTAGCCTGTTCACACATAGACATTGCTATAATTCAGATAACACTGGCAGTATTATGTAGTATTTGGTTGAGTCTTATGTTTCACTACATTTTCTGGAGGTATTCTAAAAGATCACATTAAAACACATGGATGGAACTGGAGAGCATTATGCTAAGTGAAATAAGCCAGGCGGTAAGGGATAAATATCATATGATCTCACCTTTAGCTGGAACCTAATCAACCAAACAAACAAGCAAGCAAAATGTAATCAGAGATATTAAAATTAAGAACAATCTGACAGTAACCAGAGGAGAGAGGTGAAGGGATAATGGGGGAAAACGGGGAAAGGGTTTTCAGGAACAACTATAAGGATACATGGACAATAACAAGGAGGGGCGTGGAAGCAAGGGAGGGAAGTGGGGATGGCTGGGGTGGGGAGGCAACGGTGGGGGGCAAAAGCAGACAAGTGTACTTGAACAACAATAAAATAATTTAAAAAAACTTAAGGAATATGGATGGCATTGCGCTCATTTTGCAAAAGTTAATTGATCTTCTCAAGCACAGGGAGTAAATTGGATGGAGTCAACCTTTGTGATTCCCCCTCCATGTTTTTCCTGTCTTGTCTCTAGATCATCATGACTAGAGCATGTATTTTGTTGCTCTAATCATAAAGGAATATTTTCAGTAATGTCAACACAGTTACTGTGCTATGCTTTTGGTATGTGTTACCACATTTTCCTCATAAGGTACGAAGTGTTATTATTTCTATTTTACAAATGAATAAAATAAGTCCAAGAGAGGTCAGGTAATGTACCCAATGGTATTTGATCCCAGAATATCTGATTTCAGAAGCTACGCCATTAGATATAGCTAATATTTAGAGAGTACTTGCTATGTGTTCTAGGCAATATACTAAGTATTTTACATGCAGTAGATTATTTATTTAGTCATAACACAAATTTTCATAGGTACATGCCACCACCCCTCCATGTTACAGGGGAAGAAAATTCCTCTTAGAGAGTATATTAGGGTTCTTTAGAGAAATAGAACATATAATTAGAAGATAGAACTTCTATCTCTCTTTATATATAAATTTTGAAGATAGAACTAAGAAAGAACTTTTGACAGATTAAATGTGTGATACATGAGAAGATGTATAAATGATCAACTTTGAGGATTTGGGCCCAAGGAAATAGAATGAATTTGCCATTAACATACCTGGGTAAATCTTTAGATAGAGAAGTCTTTGAATAGAAAGCTAAAAGCTCTATTTTAGAAAGGTTAAGTCTGAAATATTTGCTGGTCATCTAAATGGAAATACAGGAAGGCAATTGGATACAGCTGTGTGGAGTTTAAGTGAGAGGTATGGCTTGCAGATTCACATCTGGGAATCAGTAGTATATAGATGGCATTTAAAGCTGTGGAATTGTATGTGTTCATCTAAAGAATTAGTGTAGATGAGAAGAGGTTCAACAACTGGGTCCTTGGGTATTCCAGCATTAAAAGGATAGGTGATAAAGAAGAACCAGGTAAAGGAGACCAAGATGCATGGACAGTCAATTAGGGATAAAGTCAGATTCTAGTGTTCTGGATATTGAATGAAAAATAGAAACAGACTGACAGACAGAGAGTAGACTGACAGCTGTCAGAGGGGGGAAGAGCTTGGGGGCTGGGTATAATACATGAAGTGATTAAGCCAAAAATAACAACCTTATATCTTTTACTTCCATCCTAGTCCACCCCCCGCCAGTGCTCCCTACCTCCCACCCATTTCCACCTCCCTTAGTTTTTCTCCACATGTCCTTTATACTTGTTCCTGTAATCCCTTCCCTTTTCCCCCTGAGATTTCCTCCCCTCTCCCCTCTGGACACTGTCAGCCTATTGTCTATTTTCAATGTATTTGGTTATATTTTGCTTGCTTGTTTGTTTTGTTGCTTAGGTTCCTGTTAAAGGTGAGATCATATGGTATTTGTCTTTTACTACCTGGCTTATTTCACTCAGCATAATGCTTTCCAGTTCCATCCATGCTGTGGCAAAGGGTAGGAGCTCCTTCTTTCTTTCTGCCACATAGAATTCCATTGTGTATATGTACCATACTTTTTTGATCCATTTATTTACTGATGGGCACCTAGGTTGCTTCCAGCACTTGGCTATTGTAAATTGTGCTGCTATGAGCTTTGGGGTGCATAGGTTCTTTTGGATTGGTGTTTCAGGGTTCTTGGGATATAATCCAAGCAGTGGAATTTCTGGGTCAAAAGGAAAATCCATTTTTAGTTTTCTGAGAAAAGTCCATACTATTTTCCATAGTGGTTGTACCAGTCTGCAATCCCTCCAACAGTGCACTAGGGTTCCCCTTTCTCCACATCCTCTCCAGCATTTGTTGTTTGTTGCTTTGTTTATGATGGCCATTCTGACTGGTGTGAAGTGGTATCTCATTGTGATTTTAATTTGTATTTCTCTGATAGCTAGCGATATTGAGCATCTTTTCATGTATCTCTGAATCCTCTGTATGTCCTCCTTGGAGAAGTGTCTGTTCAAGTCATTTGCCCACTTTTTAATTGGGTTGCTTATCTTCTTAGAGTGGAGTCATATAAGTTCTTTGTATATTTTGGAGATTAAATCCTTGTCTGAGGTATCATTGGCAAATATGTCTTTAATAAGCACTAAGTATGAAAGACATGAAATGAGTTTCTCCTTGAGCTCATACACATTAAGAAAAATTAAAATGACACATTTTCAAGACTTTTGTAATAGCTACATTTATGTCACTCATTTATGCTGCAGTGGATAAATTGTTGCCATCTCAACAGTTATACAAGTCTTTTTAAATTTCATTCCATCATTTTTCTATCAATTTCTTAAAATAGCATTTTTTCACCCCTTTTCTTTCACATGAAGTTCTTCCAGATAATTTTCTTACAAGAAAACTTTGATATATTTAAATGTGAAAGGCAATTATATAGAGACTAGAGACAAGTGGACAAAGAGGTAATATACAGTAATCCAGGCACCATTATTCCTTATTGACCACTGGACCCTCCCTGACAATGATGCCATATTACAACTTAATTCACATTCATTAAGCAGTAAAGCAGAGTGAATAATAATCAAACTGTGGCTGTAAATATCATAAAACAATAGAGCAGAGATAAGCACAGGTTTACATAAGTATATTTTTTTCATCAGTATTCATAGTACATCATCCCAAGGTAACAGGTGATCAAATGTCAAAACTCCAAACTACCTTTCAGGGCAAATTAGATATCTCACAAAATGATATAACAATTTCTCTAATAATTGAACCCCAATTAAGTTGCTTAAATGCTAATTTACACACCCAGTGTGTAGTATTTGCAACAAAGATGATCATATTAGCATGTAAATACACACACACCTTAACTGCAGAAGTCTCTGATATAGTAGATAAGATGGCGGCTTGGTAAGAGGGAGCAGATTCCACTTCCTCCTACACACAGGAGAGAAACCAGGCCAATCTACAGAGGAGCAGAGCAGACAGCCAACAGTACCACAACATATATGAAGATAGGAGATCAAAAATTGTAGTGGACATTGAAAAACTAGATGGTAAGAGGACTACTTTGGGACAATAGAGGCCTAGAGATCGGTGCAGGGAGCATGGAGGCTGCAACCCTGGCCCGAGGCCCATTGGGCCAACCACAGGGAGCTGGGTTGGCACTCCCTCCCTGGCTAGACAGGGTTCAAGCAGCACTGGGGGGAAGCCTGGATGCTTGAAATATTAGAGAGCAATTTCAAGGATTGAGTGGCAAACACATGGGGGCTGTTAGCACCCACACATAGACCTGGAAAGAGTGTGCGCCTGAGCAGTGTGACCAGAGGCAGCCCTGCCGGATGTGCCTCCAACCGGGGAGAGAGAGCTTTGTAGAGCAGGCGGGGACCACACCGGGATCTGGAGAGAAAGTGCACGCCTTGGGTGAAGGGGATCCCGCACCTAGTAAACTCAGAGCGGTGGTGCGCATGCGCACGGGCGAAAGACCATGAGAATACTTTGATAAACCTAGGGGACCCAGAGAATGGGAGACAGGTCAGATAAACGCAGAGCGGGCACACACGCTGCCTGAGACATGATGATGGCTTCCATAAACTCAGAGTGGGAATGCGCACAAATGGAGATCAGGAGACCTGGGGACTCAGAGACCACATCTATAAACCCGCCCCTCAGACTGCTGCAGCCAGCAAGAACAGAAAAATCAGTTTGACCATTTTGAAACCAGCAAGAGGGCTTTTTTTGTATTTTTATTTTTAATATTTTTTCTGTCTTTTCTTTTTTTCCCTGGTGTGTAAGTGTATGTGTGTGTTTGTAAGTTTGTTTGATTTTTCTAAATAAATTTTTATATTTTAATTTTTATATTTTGTATCTTAATGCTTTTTACCTCTCTTTCCTTCTTTCTTGTTTTATTCCTACTTCCTTTCTTTCCAATTTTATCTCTTCTACCTTCCTTAATCTGCTTTAAAAAATACTCACAAATGAGATAAAGAAAACCAGAAATGTGAAAAGACCAGAGTTGGTCCCAAAGAAGGGGCATCCTAACAGTTGAGACAGACAAATTTCACTTTGCTATTGTGAGGAACCTGCAAGATACTGCATACCTGCATCATTATTTCTACCTTATTCTTACATTTTCTATTTGAATAATATTTTGGCATTCCTCTTCCTTCTGTTTAGTCCTTTTTGTTTGGCTGAGTATATTGTATTGATTGACAGGTTTCCCCTGTTCTTTCAGTCACATATTGCTAACTTACTGTCCTTCACTTCACCTGTGTTCCATTAGCACACTACTGAAGGTCCGACACTCCTTATTCTTGATATCTAGATTCCATAGATTCTGTAATATGATTGTTGCCATAATATTATTGTAAATAATAGCTATTCCATACTATTGTAAATACTACACAACACTTCTCCCACATCCTAGCCCACTTCACGGTTTCCTGAACTCTATTACTGTAGCAGTTAACTCTATTCTCTCACACACTAAACCTATTCACTATCCTTTATTCTCACCTTACCTCAGATTCTGACATCACACAACCTCACTGCTTTCTAGATCTAACTCACAACCCTTCACGCCCCAATAAGATTCTTATCTTCATTTCACCATTTCTAAAAACTGACTTGTTGGGTGGTATATCATGGTTAATACAACACATAGCCAAAGGATTTCTGATCTCTTCTTTACCAGATGTCACTGTAAATAACATAGAATACTCTCTTGCTGTTTTAACCATTTTGCCTTCCTCCACCAACTGATCACAAAGAAAAATAGGAGGAAGCAGTGAACACCAGGATGCCCAAGGAGACTGCACCACTGAATCTCACAGGTACTCTACCACAGAAGCTCACACCATAAACCCAGGGAGCCAGAAAAGGTCAATTTGAGAAGCCGAGGCTAATAAGAAGAATCTCACAAACAATGGGAAGACAAAGAAACAATCCCCAAACAAAAGGAAAGGAAGAAACCTCAGAAAAAATGCTAAATGAAATAGAGCCAACTCAACTATCAGATATTGAGTTCAAAGCAATGGTTATCAGGAAGCTACATGAGCTCACAGCAAATTACCAGAAACTACAGGGAAACAATGATGAACTTGCTGCAGACTACACCAACATGAAAAAGGAAAGAGAAAATATCAACAAGGGCCAAGAGGAAATGAAGAATAAAATATCTGAACTGAAGAACACAGTAGAAGGAATCAAAAGCAGGATAGATGAAGCAGAAGATCGGATCAGTGAGTTAGAGGACAAAAATAGAAAAAAAAACATGCATAAAAAGCAGGAAAAGGAAAAGGGGCTCAGAAAAAATGAAGAGGGATAAAGAGAAATACAAGACAACATGAAACGTAATAATATAAGAATAATAGGGATACCAGAAAGAGAAGAAAAAGGGATAGAAAACCTATTTGAAAAGTAATGATGGAAAACTTCCCTAATTTGATGAGAGAAAAAGTAACACAAATCCAAGAAACTCAGAGAGTCCCAATCTAGAGGAACCCAAAGAGGCCCACTCCAAGACATATCATAATAAATCTGGCAAAATTCCAAGGCAAAGACAGAATCTTAAAGGCAGCAAGGGGGAAAAAGGAAATAACAGACAAGGGAGTCCCAATAAGCTTAGCTGCTGACTTCTCAATGGAAATGCACCAAGCCAGAAGAGAATGGCAAGAAATATTCCAAGTAATGAGAACTAAAGGACTACAACCAAGGATACTTTACCAAGCAAGACTCTCAATCAAGATAGAAGACCAAATAAGGAGCTTTTCAGACAAAAGAAGTCTAAAAGAATACATCTCCACCAAACCAGATCTGGAAGATATGCTAAAGGGTCTGTCTGCTTTAAGGAAAGGAAGGAAAAAAGAGAGAGAGAGAGAGGAGAGAGAGAGAGAGAGAGAGAGAGAGAGAGAGAGAGAGAGAGAGAGAGAGAGAGAGAGAGAGGGAGAGGGAGGAACACAGCTACAAAGATGACAATGAATAAGAACCTATCAATAATAACCTTAAATGTAAATGGATTATGTGCTCCAATCAAAAGACACAGAATAGGTGAATGAATGGATAAGAAAGCATGACCCACACATATGCTGCCTACACGGGACCCACCTTAGGACAAAATACTTATACAGACTGAAAGTAAAAGGCTGGAAACAAATTTTCCAAGCAAATGGACAGGGAAAAAAAAAAAGCCAGGGTAGCAATACTCATATTAGACAAAATTGACTTCAAAAAAACAGCTATAAAGAGAGACCCAGAAGATCACTTCATAATACTCAAGGGAAGACTCCACCAAGAATACATAAGCATTCTAAATATATATGCTCCCAATGTAGGAGCACCCAAATACATAAAGAAAATCTTAGAGGACTTCAAGAAAGATATTGACAACAACACAATTATAGTAGGGGATTTTAACACCCCACTCTAAAAAATGATAGATCTTTCAAACAAAACATCAGCAAAGATATTGTGGCATTGAACAATGCCCTATATGAAATGGACTTAACTGATATATATAGAGAGAGCCTTTCATCCCAAAGAAGCTAAATACACATACTTCTCTAATGCACATAAAATATTTTGAAAGATAGACCACATGATAGGACACAAAACAAGTCTCAACAAATTCAAGAAAATGGAAATCATAACAAGCCTTTTCTCTGACCACAAGGGACTGAAACTAGAAACCAACCCCCAGGGAAAAAACCCAAAACACTAAAAATGATGGAGATTGAATAGCATGCTATTAAACAATGAATGGGTCAAGAATGAAATTTGAGAAGAAATCAAAAAGTTTCTGCATACAAATGAAAATGAACTCACAACAACTCAAAATTTATGGGAAACAGCAAAGGCAGTCCTGAGAGGGAAGTTCATAGCAATACAGGCCTACCTAAAAAAGATAGAAACATTTCAGACAAATAACCTAACCCTATGCATACAAGAACTTGAGGAATGACAACAAAGACAGCCCAGAGCTAGTAGAAGGAAGGAAATAACCAAGACCAGAGCAGAATTAAATGGCATAGAGACATAAAGCACAATTCTAAGGATCAGTAAATCCAGGAGCTGATTCTTTGAAAAGATAAATAAAATAGACAAGCCTTTAAAGGGGCTCATCAAGAAAAAAAGAGAGAGGACCCAAATAAACACAATCAGAAATGAAAGAGGAGAGATTACAATTGATACCACAGAAATTCAAAGCATTGTAAGAAATTACTATGAGGAGCTATATGCCAAGAAATTTGAAACCTAGGTGAAATGGACACATTTCTGGAAAAGTATAATCTTCCAAAACTAAATGAAGAAGAAGCAGAAAGCTTGAACAGACCAATAACAGCAGATGAAATTGAAGCAGCAACCAAAAATCTCCTGACACACAAAAGCCCTGGAGCACATGGTTTCACGCGAGAATTCTACAAAACATTTAAGGAAGACCTCACCCCTATCCTTCACAGATTATTTGAAAAAAATTCAAAATGATGGAAGACTCCCAAATTCTTTTTATGAAGCCAACATCATCCTAATCCCAAAACCAGATAAAGATACAAGAGAGAAAGAAAACTTCAGGCCAATATTGCTGATAAATATAGGCGCTAAAATCCTCAACAAAATATTGGCAAACCACATCCAACAATACATTAAAAAGTTCATACATCATGACCAAGTGGGATTTATCCCAGGGATGCAAGGATGGCTCAACATTCACAAATCATTAAATGTAATACACCACATAAACAAAAGCAAAGAAAAAAATCACATGATCATATCAAAAGATGCAGAAAAAGCACTTGACAAGGTACAGCACCCATTTATGATAAAAACAGTCAGCAAAGTGGGAATACAGGGAGCATTTCTCAACATGATAAAGGCCATATATAAGAGACCTACAGCCAACATCATACTCAATGGGAAAAAACTAAAATCTATTCTGCTAAGATCAGGAGCAAGACAAGGTTGTCCACTTTCACCACTTCTATTCAATATAGTTTTGGAAGTTTTAGCCACAGCAATCAGACAAGAAAAGGAAATAAAAGGCATCCAATTTGGAAAGGAAGAAACAAAACTGTCAGTGTTTGCAGACGATATGATAGTGTACATGGAAAATTCTATAGACTCCACTCAAAAACTGCTTGACCTAATAAATGAATTTGGCCAAACAGTGGAACACAAAGTCAATATCGAGAAATCAAAGGCATTTTTGTATACCAACAATGAAACAGCACAGCAGAAATCAGGAAAAAAATCTCATTTTATATAGCAAACAAACAAACAAACAAACAAACAAACAGACAAAAAGCTTAGGAATAAACCTAACCAGAGAGGTAAAAGACCTGTACTCAGAAAACTACACAACACTGAAGAAAGAAATCAAGGAAGACACAAACATATGAAAACATATACCATGTTCATGGATCGGAAGAATTAACATCATCAAAATGTCCATACTATCCAAAGCAACTTACAGATTTAATACAATACCTATTAAAGTACCAATGGCTTATTTCATAGACATAGAGCAAACACTTCAAAAATTTAGATGGAACTATAAACAACACCAAATAGCTGCTGCACTTTTGAAAAAGAAGAACAAAGTAGGAGGGCTAACAATACCTGATACTAAACTGTATTATAAGGCCACTGTAATCAAAACAGCCTGGTACTAGCATAAAGACACATGGACCAGTGGAACAGAATAGAGAACCCAGAAATAAACCCAACTCTTTATGGTCAATTAATATTCAACAAAGTGGACAGAAACATAAAATGGAGTAAAAATAGCCTCTTCAACAAATGGTGTTGGGAGAACTGTACAGCTATGTGCAAAAAAATGAAACTTGAGCAACAACTTACACCATCAGGAAAACAAATTCAGGGTGGATAAAAGACTTAAATATAAGCTGTAACACCTTAAATTAATAAAGGAGAACATAGGCAGGAAAATATCAGATATTTCATGCAGCAGCATTTTTACTGATATGTCCCCTACAGCAAGGTACATAAAGGAAAAATGAACAAATGGGATCTTGTCAAAATAAAAAGCTACTGCAGGGCCAAAGAAAACAGCATTAAAATAAAAAGAGAACCAACCCTATGGGAAAATAGATTTGCCAATGATATCTCAGACAAGGGTTTAATCTCCAATATATATAAATAAATTACATGAATCCACTCTAAGAAGACAAGAAATCCAATTAAAAAATGGGCAAGGGACTTGAATAGACCCTTCTTTGAAGAGGACATATAGGGGATCCAGAAACACATGAAAAGATGCTCAATATCGCTAGCTATCAGAGAGATGCAAATGAAAACTACAATGAGATACCACTTCACACCAGTCAGAATGGCCATCATAAACAAAGCAACAAACAACAAGTGTTGGAGCGGTTGTGGAGAAACAGGGACCCTAGTTCACTGTTGGTGGGATTGCAGACTGGTACAACCACTATGGAAAACAGTATGGAATTTTCTAAGAAAACTAAAAATGGATCTGCCTTTTGACCCAGCAATTCCACTGCTAGGATTGTATCCTAAGAACCCAGAAACCCCAATCAAAGAATCTATGTACCCCAATGTTTATAGCAGCACAGTTTACAATAGCCAAGTACTGGAAGCACCTAGGTGCCCATCAGTAAATGAATGGATCAAAAACCTATGCTATTTTTACACAATGGAATTCTATGCAGCAGAAAGAAAGAAGGAGCTCCTACCCTATGCAACAGCATGGATGGAACTGGAAAGCATTATGCTAAATGAAATAAGCCAGGTGATGAAAGACAAATACCATATGATCTCACCTTTAACAGGAACCTAAGCAACAAAACAAACAAGGAAGCAAAATATAACCAAAGACACTGAAATAGAAAACAGGCTGACAGTAACCAGAGGGGAGAGGGGAGGGAATTTCAAGGGAAAAGGGGAAGGGTCACAGGAACAAATATAAAGGACTCATGGACAAAAACTAAAAGGGGGTGGAAATGGGAGGGATGTGGGGAGCACTGGGGTGGTGGACTGGGATGGGAGTGAATGACAGAAAACTGTACTTGAACAACTAAAATTAAAAAAAATAAATGTAATTCTTGTACAGGATACTTTGTTATAATTTTTTGTTGTTCAGCATAGTTGTGTCCATTTTCACCACCCATGCTCCCCCACCCCAGCCATCACCGCCTCCACTCTTGAACCTAACCCCTGTTGGCTTTGTCCATGTCTCCTTTATACATCTTCCTTAATGACCCTTCCCTTATTTTCCCCCATTATCCAACCCCCTTCCCTCTGGTCATAGTCAGTTTGTTCTTTTTTTTTTTAAGATTTTATTTATTTATTTATTTTTTAGAGAGGGAAGGGAGAGAAAGAAAGAGAGAAACATCAATGTGTGGTTATGTCTCACGTGGCCCCCACTAGGGACCTGGACTGCAACCCAGGCATGTGCCCAGACTGGGAATCGAACTGGTGACCCTTTGGTTAGCAGCCTGTACTCAATCCACTGAGCTACACTAGCCAGGGCAAGTTTGTTCTTTATTTCAATGTCTTTGGTTCTATTTTGCTTGCTTGTTTGTTTTGTTGATTAGGTCCCACTTACATGAAAGATGATGTGGTATTTGTCTTTCACTGCCTGGCTTATTTCACTTAGCATAATGCTCTCCAGTTCCATTCATGTTGTTGCAAAGGGTACTAGCTCCTTTCTGCTGCATAGTATTCCATCGTATAAATGTACCACAGTTTTTTAATCCACTCATTTACTGATGGGTGCTTAGGTTCCTTCCAGCACTTGGCTATGGTAAATTGTGCTGCTATGAACATTGGGGTGCATAGGTTTTTTTGAATTTGTGAATCAGGATTCTTAGGGTCTAATCTCAACCGTGAAATAGCTGAGTCAAAAGGCAGTTCCATTTGTAGTTTTCTGAGGAAATTCCATACTGTTTTCCATAGTAGTTGCACCAGTCTGTATTCCCACCAACAGTGCACTAGGGTTCTCTTTTCTCCACAACCACACCAGCACTTCTGTGTTGCTTTGTTTACGATGGCCATTCTGACTGGTGTGAAGTGATATCTCATTGTGGTTTTGATTTGCATCTCTCTGATGGCTAGTGATGCTGAGCTACTTTTCATAAGTCTCTGGACCCTCTGTATGTCCTCCTTGGAGAAGTGTCTGTTCAGGTCTTTTTCCCATTATTTAATTGGGTTGTTTGTCTTCCTGGAGTGGAGTTATGTGCATTCTTTATATATTTTGGGGATCAAAGCTTTTTCTGAGGTGTCATTTCCAAGTAAATATTTCCATATGATTGGTTCTTTTTTCATTTTACTGCTGTTTTCTTTAACTGTGCAGAAGCTTTTTATTTGATGAGTTCCCATTTGTTTATTCTTTCTTTTATGTCCCTTGCTGTAGGGGACATATTAGTGAAAATATTGCTGCATGGAACATCTGAGATTTTCCCGCCTATGTTCTCCTCCAGGACTTTTATGATATCATAATTTATATTCAAGTCTTTTATCCACCTTGAATTTATTTTTTGTATGGTGTAAGTTGGTGGTCAAGTTTCATTTTTTTGCACATAGCTGTGTAGACATCTCAAAATCATTTGTTGAAGAGGCCATTTTTATTCCATTTTATGCTTCTACCACCTTTGTCAAATATTAATCGACAATAGATATTTGGTTTTATTTTTGGGCTCTCTATTCTGTTCCACTGGTTTATGTGTCTGTTCTTGTGCCAGTACCAGGCTGTTTTCATTACAGTGGCCTTGAAATATAGTTTTATAACAGGCATCGTGATTTCTCCTTTTTTCTTCTTTCTCAGAATTGATGTGGCTATTTGGTGTCAGCTATGGTTCCATATATATTTTTGAAATATTTGTTCTAGATCTGTGAAATATGTCTTTGGTATTTTAACAGGGATTGCCTTTAATCTATAAATAACTTTTGGTAGTATAGACATTTTGATGATGTTAATTCTTCCAATCCATGAGCATGGCATATGCTTCCATTTATTTGTGTTTTCCTTAATTGCTTTTTTTAATGTTGTGTAGTTTTCTAATTCTTGTACATGATTCTTGAAGCAGTTGATTTGTTGTCAGGTCAACTAATTTGACTCATGTCAAACTAGTTTTATTATAAAATGTGGTACATATAATTACATATAATAATTTATTTTCATGGCAAGAGATGCATTTCATATTTCTTAAGAATGAGTTTTAATTTAATTTTGTAAGGTTATTGGAATGATGGAATGGATAAACGTATTTGGTTTCCTCAGAACTAACATTTCCTGAGTACCTGTACCATTCCAGATTTTATATTAGGCAGTGGAGCATGCAATTCTTTTATCTTATGATGCAAATGTGTATAATCTTGCCCTTGGACTTTACATGGACTTCCTTGCAGCTCATTGAATTGGTAACTTTTTGTCCAAACTGAGATTAAGTGATAAGGTATCCTGGAACTTTGATGGGTAGAGGGGTTTGAAAAAGTTTGCATTTTGCTGATATTTAGCTTCTTTTCATATATCTGTTGACTATTTTTATGTCTTCTTGAAAAAAACTGTTTATTCAGATCTTTTGATCATTTTTAAATTGGGTTACTAGTTTTGTGGGGTTTTTTTTCCAGATTGAATTGTTGAGTTCCATATGAGGTCTGTCCAGAAGGTATCCAGCCATGTTATATGAAAAAAGAGACATTTATTGGAGAAGATATAAGATACAAGAAACATTGTACATAGAACAATGATGCCTCAGTCTCCTTCAAAGTAGGCACTTTGGAACCTCACACAGTTCCCTGAATTACCATCAACTGTCGCGT
Source organism: Carollia perspicillata (assembly GCA_004027735.1). Classification (NCBI taxonomy): domain Eukaryota; kingdom Metazoa; phylum Chordata; class Mammalia; order Chiroptera; family Phyllostomidae; genus Carollia; species Carollia perspicillata. The sequence continues at coordinate 35,434 of PVKM010006688.1, forward strand.
CATATTTTCCTGAATCTCATTGATAATCTGAAATTTCTTCCTTTTCAAAGGTGATTTTAGTTTTGGGAAGAGCCAGAAGTTGCAGGACACCAAATATGGGCTGTCAGGGGCCTGAGTCACCTGGGTGATTTGATGTTTTGCCAACAAACTTTGCACCAGACCTGATGCATGAGGAGGCACATTGTTGTGATGAAGCTACCAATCACTAGTTGCCCATAGATGTGGCCTTCTGAATCATCTGAATAGTTTCCATGGATTATGCTCAAGGTTCATGCAAAATCTGATGCGGATTTGTTGGTCTACTCAGTTATTTTGAATGTGATGGCCACACAGTACACATGCTCACTCAATGGCATGTACTATCCTCATTGACTAATGCAGTAAAGTGATCACTGTTTACATATGCACATTCTAGTCTGCTCTCCTTGGTTGCCAGGTTACATTGATGTAGCACAAACTATTCTAGTTATATTATCAATGACTATACATTTTTTTTTGACAGACCTTGTACTTTATCACAAAAGAGGGTTACATTTTCATTGGAAGGCTGATAGTATTTACCCAGGCTTATTGAGATATACCATATTTTACTGAGTATAAGGCACACTTTTTTGGCCAAATTTTTTAGGGAAATATAAGGATGCATATTTTACATGGGTAATACTCAACTGTGGGTGTGCACTATACACAGGAGCACATTATACACAGCAAAATATGGGTAATTGCCATATAACATTTTGTAAGTCTGAGATATACAATGTGTTGATTTGATACATTGATGTATAGTAAAATGTTTAACAACATAGCATTCCTTTAACACTGCTATCACATTATATAAATGCCATTTATTTGTGGTGAAAACATTTAAGATCTCTCTTAGCAAAATTGAAGTATATAATACAATATTATTAGCTATAATCACCATGTTTTACATTAGATTCCAAGAACCTATTCACCTTATCATTAGAAGTTTGTACTCTGATCAATTTTCATTTTTCACACCCTCTCTGGCCATTCTAACTTGTTTTCATAAGTTCATTTATTTTAGACTCCACATATAAGTAATATCATACAGTATTTGTCTTTCTCTGACTTATTTTACTTAGCATAATGCCCTTAAGGTCCATCCATGTTTTCTCAAACAGCAGGATTTCATTCTTTCTCATCACCAAATTATATACCTGGGAGAGCCGATATCCCTTCGAATTTCTGTTTTCATTTCCTTTGGATATATATCCAGAAGTGGGAGTGCTATCATATGGTAGATTTATTTTTTAATATTTTGAGGAAACTACATGATATTTTCCATAGTTGAATGAGCCAATTTACATTCGCACAGAGTACACATGGTTCCCTTTTCTCTATGGCCTTGCCAATCCTTGTAATCTCTTGTCTTTTTGATTATAGCCATTCTAACTGGTATGAACTGATACCTCATTGTGCTTTTGATTTTCATTTTCCTGATGATTAGTGTTGTTTAACACTTTTTAACTAATCTGTCAGTCATTTGTTGTCTTTTTTAGAATAAATGTGTATTAAATTCTTCTGTCCATTTTTTGAAATCATGTTGGCTTGTTGCTATTGAGTTGTATGAATTTTATGTATGTTTTTGGCTACTAACCCTTTATCAGATGTGTGAATTGCAATTTTTTCCATTCCCTGGGTTGCCGTTTCATTATCTACAGATTTCCTTTGCTGTGCAGAAGCTTTTTAGTTTGATGTAGTCCCGCTATTTTATTTTTGTTTTTGTTTCATTTGCTTTGGTTTCAAATTCAAACAATAATTTCCAAGACTGTTTCAAGAAGCTTACTTACTCCCTATGTTTTCCTCTAGAAATAGTGTGGTTCAAATCTTACATTCAATTCTATAGTCCATTTTCAGTTGACTTTTGTATATGGTGTAAGATAAGCGTTTAGTCTCATTTGTTTGCATGTGGCTGTTTAGCTTTCCCAACACCATTTATTAAAGAGACTTATTGTTTCTGGAGGCAGATTTTTTTTTGAGACATGCATCAATCAGTATTTGGATTTGAAAACAACACAAAATGCTCTCTCATAATGTGATTAAGCTAAAATGCCTAAAGATTTGTCATCAATGTGGACAAAATTAAACCTGTCTAGATTAAGTGTCCTTTAGGAACTCTTCATCTTGGGCCTTGAAAGGTTGAAAGGTTTGATTTTGTTTAAGGAAGATATTTTCCTTAAGATATTTATTTTTGGGAGGCAGTCATAACTATACTTGGATCTGCTCCTTCTTGTGAAAGGTAATTGCTATATTTTCAGGAGTTTTGTGAGCTGTTTAACATCATATTGGTAATTTGAAAAGCATGATGGAAATTAACAAGTGCTACAAATCAACCATATTGCTAACCTGTCCACAAAAGCCAGTTTTTAAACATTTACCAGCACATCATCAGAGGCAGCATATCATGTGTGGTTAAAATTATGGCCTTTGCCACTTTCTTGTTGAATGATCTTGTGCAGTTACTAAATGTGTCTGTGCAGTTTCCTCATCTGAAACTGGAAATAATAATTTTTCTACCTACCACATAAGATCACACTGGATATTAGATTAATCTATGGAAAGCACTTTGAACCATATGTATTTGAGCCATATCTTATGTATTATGTAATGATATTTTTATTTTTACTACCATTGAGAAGCAATAAAGAGGTCTCTGCAACATTGTAGCAGATAAGAACTGAAGACCTGTCTAGTGGCTGTATGGAGTCTTCAGGCAGCTATACAGGCAGAGAATACTGTGAATTATTTCTAGAGGTAAAACAAAATACAATGAGGTAACAAAAATAAATAGAGCTTCCAGTTTTAAGATGTCAGGATTTTGTTTTCATTGTCTCTCTTCCCAACTAGAATGAGTTGGATGAGGCTAATGATTTTTGTCTTTTCTTTATTCTGTGTCCTAAACATGTTAAAAAGTGCTTAGCACATAGGTATTTAATAAATATTTCTTGGATTGTTAAAGAATGAGGAGTAGGCCCTGGCTGGTGTAGCTCAGTGGATTCAGCGCAGGCCTGCGAACCAAACGATCGTGGTTTGATTCCCAGTCAGGGCACATGCCTGGGTTGCAGGCCAGGTCCCCAGTAGGGGACTCACAAGAGGCAACCACACATTGATGTTTCTCTCCCACTCTTTCTCCTTCCCATCCCCTCTCTCTAAAAATAAATAAATAAAAATATTTAAAAAAAAAGAATGAGGAGAAGGCAATACTGGGTAGAGGAACATGGTGGATTTTGCAAGGGGGAACATGAGTAAATCAATTTAGCTAGAATATTGAGTAGTGAAAAAGAGTAGTGAAGAATTGTATATGTTGAGATACTTGCATTATTTCTGATTGAAATAAATTAATGAACACATACTTGTGTTTTTGCTGTGTATTTACAGAAACAAAAATGCCTTCAGATGAGTTCATTCTGTCCACATCATGTTTCAACTTTGTCAGACTGCAATAGCTTTTCCCAAATGCTATTTCCTTTGGATCTAACATTAATATTATATGGTCCTAAATGTGTATTTGAAGCATCATATACACTGGTTCAGAAGTACGTGTGCAATAGTTTAAGGTGTTCTATTTCATAGTTATTGGAATGTGATTCATCAACATGATTTATTTACAGATAAGTTATTTTAAAAACAGCAGTAAGTATCCTCTTCTACATTTTATTGTTCAGAACTTACCAAGTGTGGAATGCTTCTGGATTTATGTTCTCTATTATTTATATATTCGATGTGACAATGGAATTCTGGAATTTTTCAGTTCTTAGGTAGTGTATTTTCTGATGTAGCAGGCATTACACCCAAGCCTTTCACCTGCCAAAAAGCAAACATAAGCATGTGCAATTGCTATTAAAATTTTCATTTGTGATATATTATACTGCTGTGAGTCAAAATAGCATCCCCATCTCCACCTCCATCAGGTATTTAGGCTGTGAGGCATCAAAAAAGAAAAAAAGGAATTGAACATTTTGCTTTAAAAAGATGTTTTGATGTTTGTGGGAATTGGCTTATCTTTATTGGGCACTGTTCATACTGAGTAATAACCTCAAGGCAAAGATAAAAAAATGTTCTTGCAACTGATCAACACTTTTTTTGATTCTATTGTTCAGTTCTCTTCAATTAACTTCATTGGATGAGAAAAAAACCGTAATGTGTAGACTTTTCATAGTGGTAACTGCACTACCAATGCCCAGTGTAAGAGCCTTTCCATGAGATACAATCTGTACCAGTAGTATTAGTCAGGCATCAGGCCCTAAGCAAATGACCCCTAAAAATTCACAATGGCATGAGACACTAACCTCTGCTATGAATTTTAAAAAAAAATTTATTTTAATTGTTGTTCAAGTACAGTTCTTTGTCTTTTACTCCCATCCCAGTCCATCTCCCTAAGGCTCCCCACCTCCTTCCCATTTCCACCCCCCTTATTTTTGTCTATGTGTTCTTTATACTTGTTCCTGTAATCCCTTCCATTTTCCCTCTGAGATTTCCTCCCCTCTGGTTACTGACAGCCTGTTGTCTATTTCAATGTATTTGGTTATATTTTGCTTGCTTGTTTGTTTGGTTGCTTAGGTTCCTCTTAAAGGTGAGATCATATGGTATTTGTCTTTTACCGCCTGGCTTATTTCACTTAGCATAATGATTTCCAGTTCCGTCCATGTTGTTGCAAATGGTAGAGGCTCCCTCTTTCTTTCTGCTGCATAGAAATCCATTGTGTATATGTACCATAGTTTTTTGATCCATTCATTTACTGATGGGCATCTAGGCTGCTTGCAACACTTGGCTATTGTAAATTGTGCTGCTATGAATATTGGGGTACATACATTCTTTTGGATTGCTGTTTCAGGGTTCTTAGGATATAATCATAGCAGTGGAATTGCTGGGTCAAAAGGCAGATCCATTTTTAGTTTTCTTAGAAAATTCCATACTGTTTTCCATAGTGGTTGTACCAGTCTGCAATCCCACCAACAGTAAACTAGGCTAGGGTCCCCTTTTCTCCACACCCTCTCCAACACTTGTTGTTTGTTGCTTTGTTTATGATGGCCATTCCGACTGGTGTAGAGTGGTATCTCATTGTGGTTTTAATTTGCATTTCTCTGATGGCCAGCAATATTGAGCATCTTTTCATGTGTCTCTGAATCCTCTGTATGTTCTCCTTGGAGAAATGCCTGTCCAAGTCCTTTGCCCATTGTTTAATTGGGTTGCTTATCTTCCTAGAGTGGAGTTGTGTAAGTTCTTTGTATATTGGAGATTAAACCCTTGTCTGAGGTATCATTCACAAATATGTTTTCCCATACGGTTGGTTCTCTTTTTATTTTAATGCTGTTTTCTTTAGCTGTGCAGAAGCTTTTTATTTTTATGAGATCCCATTTGTTTATTCTTTCCTTTATATCAGTAAAAATGTTGCTGCATGAAATATCTGAGATTTTCCTGCCTATGTTCTTCTCTAGGATTTTAATGGTGTCACAGCTTATATTTAAGTCTTTTATCCCTCTTGAATTTATTTTTGTGTATGGTGTAAGTTGGTGATCGTGTTTCATATTTTTTGCATATAGCTGTCCAGTTCTCCCAACACCATTTGTTGAAGAGACTATTTTTACTCCATTATATTGTGTTGCCCCCTTTGTTGAATTTTAACTGACTGTCGTGACTTGGGTTTATTTCTGGGCTCTCTGTTCTGTTCCATTGATCTATGTGCCTGTTTTAATGCGAGTACCAGGCTGTTTTGATTGCAGTGGCCTTGTAATAATGTTTGGTATCAAGTATTGTGATCCCTCTGATTTGGTCTTCTTTCTCAAAATTGCAGCAACTATTTGGGGTCATTTATGGTTCCATATAAATTTTTGCAGTGTTTATTCTATGTCTTTGAAATATGCCATTGGTACTTTAATAGATATTGCATGGAATCTGTAAATTACTTTGGGTAATATGGACATTTTGATGATGTTAATTCTTCCAATCCATGTGCACGGTATATGTTTCCCTTTGTTTGTGTCTTCCTTGATTTCTTTCTTTAGCGTTGTGTAGTTTTCTGAGTACAGGTCTTTTTTCCTTGGTTAAGTTCATTCCTACGTATTTTATTTTTCTTTTTGCTATAGGAAATGGGAATTTTTTTCTTGATTTCTGCTTTTGCTCTTTCACTGTTGGTATACAAAAATGCCTTTGATTTTTTGGATATCGACATTGTATCCCGCTGTTTTGCCAAAATCATTTATTAGGTCGAGAAGTTTTTGGGTAGAGTCTATAGGATTTTCTATGTACACTATCATATCATCTGCAAACACTGACAGTTTTGTGTCTTCCTTTCCAATTTGGATGCCTCTTATTTCCTTTTCTTATCTGATTGCTGTGGCTAAAACTTCCAAAACTAAATTGAATAGAAGTGGTGAAAGTGGACAACCTTGTCTTGTTCCTGATCTTAGTGGAAAAGCTTTTAGTTTTTGTCCATTGAGTATGATGTTAGCTGTGGGTCTCTCATATATGGCCTTTATTATGTTGAGGAATGCTCCATTAATTCCCACTTTGCTGAGTGTTTTTATCATAAATGGGTGCTGTACCTTGTCAAATGCTTTTTCCACATCTATTGATATGATCATGTGATTTTTGTCTTTGCTTTTGTTTATGTGATGTATTACATTTAGTGATTTGCGAATGTTGAACCATACTTGCATCCCTGGGATGAATCCCACTTGGTCATGGTGCATGATCTTTTTAATGTATTGCTGGATGTGGTTAGCCAATATTTTGTTGAGGATTTTAGCGTATATGTTCATCGGCGATATTGGCCTGAAGTTTCTTTTCTTTGTTGTGTCTTTATCTGGTATTGGGATTAGGATGATGCTGGCTTCATCAAAGGAGTTTGGTAGTCTTCCATGACTTTGGATTTTTTGGAATAGTCTGTGAAGGATAGGGGTTAGTTCTTGCTTAAACGCTCTGTAGAATTCTCCTGTGAAACCATCTGGTCCAGGGATTTGTGAGTTGGGAATTTTTTGATCACTGCTTCAATTTCCTCTGCTGTTATTGGTCTGTTCAGGCTTTCTGCTTCTTCTTCATTTAGTTTTGGAAGATTATACTTTTCTAGAAATTTGTCCATTTCACCCAGGTTTGCAAATTTCTTGGCATATAGCTCCTCATAGTAATTTCTTACAATCCTTTGTATTTCTGTGGTGTCATTTGAAATCTCTCCTCTTTCATTTCTGATTGTGTTTATTTGGGTCCTCTCTCTTTTTTTCTTGATGAGCCTGCTTAAAGGCTTGTTGATTTTATTTATATTTTCAAAGAACCAGTTCCTGGATTTATTGATCCTTAGAATTGTGCTTTTTGTCTCTATGCCATTTAATTCTGCTCTGATTTTGGTTATTTTCTTCCTTCCACTAGCTCTGGGCTGTGTTTGTTGTTGTTCCTTGAGTTCTTGTAAGCATAGGGTTAGGTTGTTTGTCTGAAATGTTTCTATCTTTTTTAGGTAGGCCTGTATTGCTATGAAGTTCCCTGTCAGGACTGCCTTTGCTGTGTCCCATAAGTTTTGGGTTGTCATGAGTTCATTTCCTTTTGTTTCCTAAAACTTTTTGATTTCTTCTCAAATTTCATTCTTGACCCATTCATTGTTTAATAGCATGCTATTCAATCTCCATGATTTTTAGTGTTTTGGGTTTTTTTCCCTTGGGTTTGGTTTCCAGTTTCAGTTTTTTTGTGGTCAGAGGAAATGTTTGGTACAATTTCAATTTTTTTGATTTGTTGAGGCTTGTTTTGTGTCCTGTCATGTGGTCTATCTTAGAAAATGTTCCATGTGCATATGAATAGAATGTGTATTTAGCTTCTTTCGGATGCCGTGCTCTATTTATATCAGTTAAGTCCATTTCATATAGGGCATTGTTCTATGCCACAATATCTTTGTTGATGTTTTTGTTTGGAAGATCTGTCCATTTTTGAGAATGGGGTGTTAAAATCCCCTACTATAATTGTGTTGCTGTCAATACCTTTCTCGAAGTCCTCTAAAATTTTCTTTATGTATTTGGGTGTTCCTATGTTGGGTGCATATATATTTAGAATGTTTATGTCTTCTTGGTGGAGTCTTCCCTTGAGAATGATGAAGTGACCTT